>LR594580.2:148979-233305 GCA_901699155.2 Streptopelia turtur
CCTATCTACCCTCCCGTCTCCATTGCTCTGCGCTCACCCCTTTTCCTTTGCTCCCCCCAGGTACCTACGCGGCCAACGCTCCGAGCTGGCAAGGTGAGCGCCCCATCCCTTCCCCCCTTCGCCCCCATGTTCCTCACCCCGTTCGCGTCTCACCCCTCCGCCCTCTTTATAATCTCAACATTAATTAGACTCCGTTTGATCCCAGGCTATGAAGGCTACGACTACTACACCCCCCAAACCACGGCCGCCAACACCGCGGCCACTTACAACTACGCGCCCGGCGGCTCCGGCGCCTGGGAGACGCCCAAGGGCGCGGAGCTGGGGCTGAGCGCCGGCGTGGCCGCCGCCATCCCGGCCTACGGCGCCGAACCCGCCCCCGCCGACAGCTCCGACTCCATCATCGCCAAGATCAACCAGCGCCTGGACATGCTGTCCAAGGAGGGCAGCGCCGCCGGCGACGCGCTGGACGAGCAGGAGAGGTGACGGCTGCTTTACCTGCCCGTGGTTTTATATATATATATATATGTATAGATTAAACATATGAAGGCTTTTCACTGCTAGAAATTGAGGTCAGGCTGTTGTGGTTGCGCGATGCAGTGTTTGCTCCCTGGTAAAGGAGTTGGACTCGTATTGTTTTAGCTGTACGCAGATATGTCCGTAGTTTACATATATAGAGAAATATCTGTCTGTCTATCTATCTGTCTATCTATGTCTATCTATGTCTATCCATGTCTGTCTATAGAGATATCTATATCCATCTATATCTATAGAGATATCTCTATCTCTATCTCTATCTCTATCTCTATCTCTATCTCTATCTCTATCTCTATCTCTATCTCTATCTCTATCTCTATCTATCTATAGATAGAGATATCTATGTCTGTATCTGTCTATATCTGTCTATATATATAGAGTTATCTACGTCTATATCTGTCTATATCTATATCCAGAGTTATCTACATCTATATCTATCTATCTATATCTATATATAGAGTTATCTACGTCTATATCTATCTATCTATATCTATATATAGAGTTATCTACGTCTATATCTATCTATCTATACCTATATATAGAGTTATCTACGTCTATATCTATTTGTATATATATATAGAGTTATCTACGTCTATATCTATCTATCTATATCTATATATAGAGTTATCTACGTCTATATCTATTTGTATATATATATAGAGTTATCTACGTCTATATCTATCTATCTATATCTATATATAGAGTTATCTACGTCTATATCTATTTGTATATATATATAGAGTTATCTACGTCTATATCTATTTGTATATATATATAGAGTTATCTACGTCTATATCTATTTGTATATATATATAGAGTTATCTACGTCAATATCTATCTATCTATATCTATATGTAGATCTGTCTGTGTCTCTCCGTCTGTCTGTGTGTCTCTGTCTGTCTGTGTCTCCATATCAGTCTCTATACCTCAAACATATCAAGGCTTTTAACTGCTATAAATTCAGATCAAGATGTTCTGGTTGTGCAGGCATCACGCAGCATCTTTATTAATACATATATATATATAAAACTTACCAAGGCTTTCAATGACTATAAATTCAGATTAAGCTGTTCTGGTTGTGCTGGCACGATCCAGCGTTCGCTCCCTAGAAAACGGGCTTGTCTCTTATTGTTTAACTGCACTCATACATGCTCATATTTTATATATATATGTATTTTTTAATATATATGTATATTTATATATAAAAACATATGAAGGGAGAGTAAATCAAGCTGAAGCAGGTGCAGAAAATGATGGTCACGCTGGGTTTATAGATATTTTAATCCCATTTTTCTGGCCAAAGACATTGAGCTTGCGATACAAACCGCCGTGAACACACACCGGGTGTTAATTTAGGTCCCGATTCTCGTCCCCCTCCAGCTCCTTCCGCTTCGAATCCTTCGACTCGTACGACTCGCGGCCCCCGCTCAACGACCGCGACGTGTTCCGCCCCGGCTACGACTACGGCGACGCGGGCGCCGAGCGCGGCGCCGGCGCCGACTCCTTCGGCGGCCAATTCGACGCCCGCCGGGATCAATCCCGCACCAGGGGGAACAACTACGGGCTGATCCGCGGCCGGGGCCAGAACCGCGCGCCCAACCGCGGCCGCTCGGCCGGGTTCAACCGCTCCGAGCACTTGATGCCGTCGTCCAGCTCCGAGCGGCTCTCGGCGCGCTGGAACGAGCTCAACTACATGGGCGGGCGCGGGATGGGCGGCGGCGGCTCCAACCGCCTCCCGTCGCTCTTCTCCCAAGCGCTCGTCCCCGACTACGGCGACTACGGCGATTACGGCGATTACGGTGACTACGGGGATTACGGGGATTATGGAGATTACAGAGATTACGGCGATTACGGCGACTATGACTACGGAGCCATGGGGATGGCGGGCATGGGCCGGTACGGGAACGCGCCGTACGGGATGGGGCGGCCGCGCAGCCGGGAGCGCGCCGGCGCCGCGCCCTGGCACCTCAGCACGCTCGCCGTAAGTTGGGCAAGTCGGGGGGAATGGGGGAGATTGCCCTGCATAGAGCACAATGTCCCCATATATTATTCCATTATTCCATTATTCCATTATTCCATTATTCCATTATTCCATTATTCCATTATTCCATTATTCCATTATTCCATTATTCCATTATTCCATTATTCCATTATTCCATTATTCCATTATAATAGTATTAATACTATTAATACTATTAATACTATTAATACTATTAATACTATTAATACTATTAATACTATTAATAATAATATATTCCCTGGATAGAGCAGAATATCCCCATATATTATTATTATTATTAATTATATTATATTATAGTATATTATAGTATATTATAGTATATTATAGTATATTATAGTATATTACAGTATATTATAGTATATTACAGTATATTACAGTATAGTACAGTATAGTATATTATATTATAGTATATTATATTATATATATTATAAATATTATTATAATAATATATTCCCTGGGTAGAGCCGAATGTCCCCATATATGTATATAATATATATACATATGTCTATATCTATGTCTATATCTATGTCTATATATTTATATCTATATGTAACAAATATATATTCCCTGGATAGGGCAGAATGTCCCCATATATATATACAGACACATAAAAATGTATATATTCCCTGGATAGAGTAGAATGTCCTGGTATATATATATATATATAGAGAGAGAGAGAAGATAGATAGATAGATAGATAGATAGATAGATAAAATATATCTCTACAAACACACACACACACATATATAGATATATAGATATATAAAAACCACCCATTTGCACCTAAAATAGAAGCTCTGGAAAACATTTACATTTCCCTGGATAGAGCGGAATGTCCCCATATATATGTGTGTGTGTGTGTGTATGTATTTATATATGTGTGTGTATGTGTATATATATATGTGTGTTTGTGTATATATATGTGCGTCTGTGTATATATATATACGCACATATATATGTGCATGTGTGTGTATATATACACGTGTATATATATGTGCGTGTGTGTATATATATACACGTGTATATATATGTGCGTGTGTGTGTATATATACACGTGTATATATATGTGCGTGTGTGTGTATATATATACACGTGTATATATATGTGCGTGTGTGTGTATATATATACACGTGTATATATATGTGCGTGTGTGTGTATATATATACACGTGTATATATATGTGCGTGTGTGTGTGTATATATATACACGTGTATATATATGTGCGTGTGTATATATATACACGTGTATATATATGTGCGCGTGTGTATACATGCATGCAAATATATATACATGCATATAAATAATATATATATATGTTTCTCTGTATATGTCTACATGCACACACACATATATATATACATATATATATATAAAAAACACCAATTTGCACCCAAAATAGAACCTCTGGAAAGAATTTCAGTATCACTGGATAGAGCAAAATGTCACCATTTATATACATATGTATATATATATGTGTGTAGATATACATATGTGTGTGTGTATATATCTCCACATGCACACACACATTCTTATACATATATATACACACATATATACATATATATACACACGCACACACACATATATATGTATATATGTGTGTATATATGTATATATGTGTGTGTATATATGTATATATGTGTGTGTATATATATGTATATATGTGTGTATATATGTATATATGTGTGTATATATGTATATATGTGTGTATATATATGTATATATGTGTGTATATATGTATATATGTGTGTATATATGTATATATGTGTGTATATATGTATATATGTGTGTGTATATATATGTATATATGTGTGTGTATATATATGCATATATGTGTGTGTATATATATATGTATATATGTGTATATATATATATAAACCACCAATTTGCACCTAAAATAAACCCTCTGAGCTCTCCCCGTGTCCCCCACCCGCTCATCGGGTCCTTAACCCCCCTATAAATCCTTTAACACCCCAAACCCCTCTATGGGACGCCCCGAATTTCACCCATAGCCATGGGCCTCCACCCTTCGATTCGAAGCTTTTTGTGTTAACCCGGGACTAACACCCAATTCCTTGGCATTTCAGCCCAAGAGAAGAGGCTTCCGGAGCCGCTCGGGCGGGCGCCTGGAGGGCGACGGAGCCCGCAAGCGCAAACAGTCGCAGAGCGGCGACGAGCCCGACACCAAACAGCCCAAGAGCGACAGCGACGCCGACGACTCCGACAACGGTACCTCCACCCTTCCCCCCTATTCAATGCTTTATCTCTCAATTAACCCCTAATTAGCCCATTCAAAGGCTTATTAGCCCTTAGCGTTGTTATAATCTACATATATCGTGCCCACGGACAAAATTCAACGCCCAAGAAGTCGTGACCATCGGGACAATTTATAGGAGCAACCAGTGACCTCACGGGTGTTTTGAGCCGTTATCCCACTTTCTGGTGCTTTTTTAGCCCCCTTGGAGCCTTAAAGGAGAGAAAACCCCCCCCCAACACAACCTTTTCCCCCCCAATTTTCAGTGGTTTATCTCAAATTAACCCATAATTGTCCCATTATAACACTGTAGCTTTTATAATCTGTGGATTTCGTGCCCACGGGGCCCAAAATGTTGTGACCATTGGGACAATTTACAGGAGCAACCAGTGACCTCACGGGCGTTTTGAGCCGTTATCCCACTTTCTGGTGCTTTTTTAGGCCCCTTGGAGCGTTAAATGGGAGAAAAGCCCCCAACGTGACCCTTTTCCCCCATTTTTCAGTGGTTTATCTCTCAACCGACCCATAGTTGTTCCATTCAAAGGTATTTAACATCTTTATTGATGATTTAGATGAGGGGTTGAGACCATCATGGTGGCTCAGGAAAGAGACTGAAGTGCTGGAGGGGCCAGAGAAGAGCAACACGACTGGGGAAGGGACTGAACACAAGCCCCATGGGGAGAGGCTGAGGGAGCTGGGCTTGTTTAGGCTGGACAAGAGGCTTAGGGGTGAGCTCAGCACTCTCTAGAACCACCTGAAGGGCAGTTCTAGCCAGGGGGGGATTGGGCTCTTCTCCCAGGCACTTCGCAATAGGACAAGGGGGCTTAAACTTGAATTTAGGCTGGAGATTAGGAAGCAATTCTTCACAGAGAGAGTGGTCAGGATTGGAATGGCTGCCCAGGGAGGTGCTGGACTCAGCGGCCCTGGAGGGTTTTAAGCTGAGCTTAGACATGGCGCTTAGTGCCATGATCTAATAAACAGACTGGAGTTGGACCAAGGCTTGGACTGGATGGTCTCTGAGGGCTTTTCCACCCCAGTCCGCTCTGGGATTCTGTGATTTTAGCCCTTAGTGTTGTTATAACACTCTGTAGATTTTTATACTCTACCTATTTTGTGACAACGGACAAAATTTAATGCCCAAAACGTTGGGACCATCGGGACAATTTCCAAGAGCGCCCAGCGAGCCCTTGGTGACCTCACGGGCGTTTTGAGCCGTTATCCCCCTTCCTGATGCTTTTTTAGGCCCCTTGGAGCACTAAATGAGACAAAACCCCCCAAAAAACCATCTAAATGATGATTATTTTGCCTTCCCGCAGCAGACGAAGGCGACGGGGACGACAAATCCGCAGACGAAGCCGACAAAGGTGTAAGTAGCTCCTTTCGATGAGTTTTATGGCAAATACTCAAGCGATCCCTTCGCTCTTTCCACTGCGTCGAGGATCAGAACATTTAACCCCCATCAATGCCATTTTAAGCCTATATATTGTGGAATATTCGCTCCTCGTCGTTTCCTTGGCCTTATAACGAAAGGTCGGATGCTGCGCTTGTGTTGCGCTCCCGGCGCGGCTCGTTAGGCCTGAATTCCAATTAGCGGTCGCTTCCTTTCCTCGTTTGGGTTCGTTTTATTCGCCACCATCACTCATTGCTCCTTTGGGCATCTCCCAACTATTTAAATATATAGGGACAAACTATAAGTTAGAAACACAGCGAGAAATGCCAATCGGCAACGGCTGCGACCCCGTAGATTAAAAACAGCGCTATTTTGGAATTAAAATCGGTTTTTAATCCCCAAACGGCCCAAATATCGCACCAAGAACCCCCAAACCCCCCAAAATAACAGCGGTGCCTTTTGTGTTTCTCTTTTCCAGGAGATCCGGGGCCATTTGGCAGCTGAATTTGGTGCGTTACCCCTATGGGATTAACCCCGCGCGTGCCCCATCGCCTTCAATACCAAAAACGTGATGCCGTTAATTGGTTTGATTTAGTTTCTATAATTCATTGATATTGAGTTTATTTCAATCACTGGTTTGTTTTCATTTGATTAATCAATAGGGATGTATCGAGGTGCATTAGAACACTTAATATAGAACAAGGTGGTGTCTGAAGCAGCTGAAACATCTTGAGGTGCTTTGGGATCGTTCTTTATGGGTCACGACACATTAAAACCACACGTGGGATTTTCTCACCACGTCGAGGTTGTTTTTAGGGTTAAACCACCGGAGCTGGATGTTCAATTCTTATTTTATCCCATATTCAGCTCCATTCAAAGAATATGAGGAGAATAAAACCAAGTTGCGTCTTCGCAAATGAAGAGGAAACCGAGGGGGTGTTGGAAAAGTCCCTTTTCCCCACGTTTTCCGCTTTAGATCCCCAAAATCCTTCTCTAATTCTAAAATATTCACTCACCACTGAGCGAATTTAATACAAGTTGTTTCCAAACCGTTTCTACAAAACACCCAATAACTGAATCGGCAGAATATTCCCTGATGGTTGGGTTTATTAAATCACTGCGTTTCTCTAAAGGCCTCATCGCCACCCCAACTTTTATTGACAAAATGACGCTTAACGAGAGAGAAACCCAATTAAAAGGTGGTTTTATAGCCTGGTTTCCCTCCAACGCCGCTTATAATCGGGTCCCAAAATCCCTCGGTGGTCGATTTTGTAGTCGCAATCATCCTGATTTATCCTTTTCCTCCACAGCATCTGGTTGTGAAGATGATGATGAGGAGGTGAAGAAGAAGAGGGAGAAGCAGCGGAGAAGAGATCGGATGCGGGATCGCGCTATGGACAGGTCAATAATGTTAATAATATGAATATATACCCCGGTTATTCCTCCCCGCGATCCCGGTTTGAGGCTCCACTTGCTGATTTCAACCCATTTATTCCCCCCTTTTTGTGTGTTTTGCGACTGTTTTAAGACGAGAACACGGTGGTGTTTATAAGCAATAATCTATACATTCCGAGGGTGTTTTAAGTGGTGTTAGTGCAGCTTTAGTATTAAAATCAGACTAAACTACTGACATTTCTATACGTTGAGTCTTTCCCACCCCAAGGAGATGATTTTAATCTCCAAGAGTTTAATTCACCTCCCGCCATTGCGATTCCTCCGGTTGCTTTTAAACTCCTGCGGGGTTTTAATGTCCGGTCCTGTAGCATAAACCAGGTTTTACGGAGACGTAGGCGCAGGTTTTAGAGCCATTACGAAGTAAAATCGGGTGGGAAAAACGAAGAGGTGGAAAACTCCAAGGGGCCGGTGCCGTCTCCGTGTTGATGTGCTCGTTAAGCTGAGCTCGTTCCTAATTCGCTGCCCATTTAGGATCCAGTTTGCCTGTTCCGTCTGCAAGTTCCGCAGCTTTGAGGAGGAGGAGATCCAGAAGCACCTCCAGAGCAAGTTCCACAAGGAGACCCTGCGCTACATCGGCACCAAGCTCCCCGACAAAACCGTCGAGTTCCTGCAGGTACCGGGGCTGCTCGGCGTCAACGCAGCCCTTCCGGCGCCCGCTGGGACGGCCAGGCTTAGGTTGGGTCACCTAGGCTTAATAAGGGGCGTCCAGGCTTAGCGTGGGACAGCCAGGCTTACTTTGGGTCATTTAGGCTTAATAAGGGACGTCCAGGCTTAGTTTGGGTCATCTAGTCTTAATAAGGGGCGTCCAGGCTTAGCGTGGGACAGCCAGGCTTAGTTTGGGTCATCTAGGCTTAATAAGGGACGTCCAGGCTTAGTTTGGGTCATCTAGTCTTAATAAGGGGCGTCCAGGCTTAGCGTGGGGTGTCCAGGCTTAGCGTGGGACGTCCAGGCTTAGTTTGGGTCATCGAGTCTTAATAAGGGGCATCCAGGCTTAGCATGGGGCAGCCAGGCTTAGTTTGGGATATCTAGTCTTAATAAGTGACATCCAGGCTTGGTTTGGGTCATCTAGTCTTAATAAGGGGCGTCCAGGCTTAGTTTGGGTCATCGAGTCTTAATAAGGGGCGTCCAGGCTTAGCGTGGGTTGTCCAGGCTTAGTTTGGGATATCTAGTCTTAATAAGTGACATCCAGGCTTAGCATGGGACATCAGGCTTAGTTGGGGTCATCTAGGCTTAATAAGGGGCGTCCAGGCTTAGTTTAGGTCATCTAGACTTAATAAGGGACATCCAGGCTTAGTTTGGGTCATTTAGTCTTAATAAGGGGCGTCCAGGCTTAGCATGGGGCAGCCAGGCTTAGTTTGGGATATCTAGTCTTAATAAGTGACATCCAGGCTTAATTTGGGTCAGCTAGGCTTAGCGTGGGGCATCCAGGCTTAGTTTGGGTCATCTAGGCTTAATAAGGGACGTCCAGGCTTAGTTTAGGTCATCTAGGCTTAATGGACACCCAGGCTTAGCGTGGGATGTCCAGGCTTAGTTTGGGTCATCTAGGATTAATAAGAGACGTCCAGGCTTAGTAAGTGGCATCCAGGCTTAGCATGGGGTGTCCAGGCTTAGTTTGGGTCATCCAGGCTTAATAAGGGACATCCAGGCTTAGCATGGGATGTTCAGGCTTAGTTTGGGTCATCTAGGCTTAATAAGGGACATCCAGGCTTAGCGTGGATTGTCCAGGCTTAGCATGAGTCATTTAGGCTTAATAAGGGATGTCCAGGCTTAGTGTGGGTCATCCAAGCTTAATAAGGGACGTCCAGGCTTAGTTTGGGTCATTTAGGCTTAATAAGGGACATCCAGGCTTAGCGTGGGGCGTCCAGGCTTAGTTTGGGATTTCCAGGCTCAATGTGGGTCAGCCAGGCTTAGTTTGGGAGATCTAACTTTAATAAGGGGCATCCAGGCTTAGCGTGGGGCAGCCAGGCTTAGTTTGGGATGTCTTAGTCTTAATAAGGGACATCCAGGCTTAATGTGGGACGTCCAGGTTTAACGTGGGTTATCTAGTCTTAACGAGGGACATCCAGGCTTAGTTTGGGTTATCTAGTCTTAAAAAGGGGCATCCAGGCTTAGTTTGAGGTTTCCAGGCTTAGTTTGGGTTATCTAGTCTTAATAAGGGGCATCCAGGCTTAGTTTGGGGTTTCCAGGCTTAGTTTGGGATTTCCAGGCTCCATGTGGCACATCCAGGCTTAGTTTGGGATTTTTAGGCTTAACGAGGGATATCTAGGCTGAAATTTGGGCTTTCCAGGCCCAGTTTGGGATTTTTAGGCTCACGCAAGCGCATAAGGGGCTACAAACTCATCTCACACCCCAGAGATTGTTTCCACCATCTCCACATCTAAAGCTGAGGAAGGAGAGATGAGAACCGAGACGGCGACCAAGGTTTTGGGGCCGTTTATCGAGGATTTGGGCTTTCCCACGAGGAATTGGATGGCGACGCAAGAACGGGGCTCATTTTGGGTCCGATTCGGTCCAAATTAGCGGCGATGGGGAGGGGAAAACACCCGCCTGGTCTCGTTAACTCGCCCCGGTTTGCTCTGGGGAGCTCGATTCCCTTTGGATGCGTATTTAGGATGAGTTTTGTCCTGGTCCTTTCCAGGAATACATCGTCAACCGGAATAAGAAGATCGAGAAGCGGCGCCAGGAGCTGACGGAGAAGGAGGGAACGAAACAGAAACCGGATCCTTTCAAGGGTGAGTGACCCAAAGAGACCAGCACAAAGGTGAAGGATTTAGGGCAGGTCCTGAGGATCCCGTAGCGCTGAGGCCCCAGGGGAGGGCAGGATGATGGAGCTTGAAACTGATGGAACGACTTCTCCGTCTCCAGCGCAACTGAGGGAGTGACTGCGAAATGGGGAGGGGAAGAAGCCAGAGGGTCGTGGGCAATGGGGCAGAGGCCAGTTGGGGCCTGGATCCAGCGCAGTGCCCCAGGGCTCTATATTATTCAATATATCCATCAATGATTTGGATGAGGGAATAGAGTGAGTGTCACCCAGTTTGCTGGTGACACCAACTGGAGCAGTGGGGACACTGGGAGCTGTGCTGCCACCAGAGACCTGGACAGGCTGGGGAGGAGAAATTCAATGAGATAGAACAAGTGTAGAGTGTTGATCTGGGCAGGAACAAGCCCAGGGTCCAGTATAGGTTGGGAAATTACATATTAGAGAGCAGCGGAGGGGAAAGGGAGCTGGGGGTGCTGGGGACAGCAGGGTGAGCATGAGCCAGCACTGGGCCCTTGTGGCCAGGAAGCCAATGGGACCTGGGGGGGATTAGAAGGGGGTGGTTCGGTAGGTCAGAGAGGTTCTCCTGCCCCTCTGCTCTGCCCTTTAGTTCAGATGCTATCAGGATATACTTGGGGAGCATATATATGTACATATATATAACATACACAGCCATAGCACCCTGGGAATGCCCCATCCCGTCTGATGTGGGAAGCTAAGCAGGGTCGGGCCCGCTCAGTGCTTGGATGGGAGACCAGTGGTACCTGGGGGGGATTAGAAGGGGGTGCTCAGTAGGTCAGAGAGGTTCTCCTGCCCCTCTACGCTGCCCTTTAGTTCAGATACTATCAGGATATAGTTGGGCAACACATATATATATATATACACATATAATATATAGAGCCATAGCACCCTGAGAACGTCCCATCCCATCTGATGTGGGAAGCTAAGCAGGGTCGGGCCCGCTCAGTGCTTGGATGGGAGACCAATGGGACCTGAGGGGGATTAGAAGGGGGTGGTCAGTGGGTCAGAGAGGTTTTCCTGCCCCTCTACGCTGCCCTTTAGTTCAGATACTATCAGGATATAGTTGGGGAACACATATATATATATATACACATATAATATATAGAGCCATAGCACCCTGAGAACGTCCCATCCCGTCTGATGTGGGAAGCTAAGCAGGGTCGGGCCCGCTCAGTGCTTGGATGGGAGACCAATGGGACCTGGGGGGGATTAGAAGGGGGTGGTCAGTGGGTCAGAGAGGTTCTCCTGCCCCTCTACGCTGCCCTGGGGAGGTCACATCTGGAATATTGTGTCACATCTGGAATATTGTGTCACATCTGGAATATTGTGTCACATCTGGAATATTGTGTCCAGTTGTGGCCCCTCAGTTCAAGTTCAAGGACGGGGACACGTTCCTGTGTCACCTCAGCCGGGTGTTCCCGCTCCGGGGGGGTTGGATGGATGAGCTTTGAGGTCCCTTCAACCCCTGATATCTCATGATCCTCGTACACTCGGGTGCCGCACACGCTCTGTTTTAGAGGAAGAAATAAACCTCTCTTAGAGCAACGTTTTGTGTCTGGAAGCACAAACCGGAAGGAACGTGGGCGCCGGGGTTGTTGGGGGGCGAGAAGGCGCCGTGACCTGACCGTCTCTTTTTTGGGGGGGGCGCAGGGATCGGCCAGGAGCATTTCTTCAAGAAGATCGAGGCCGCTCACTGCTTGGCCTGCGACATGTTGATCCCGGCACAGAACCACCTCCTGCAGCGACACCTGCGATCCGCCGACCACAACCGCAACCGCAGGGTGAGCCCAAAACCTCCCAGGCGGGGTCTTAAATCCCACCGGGAGACTAAACCGGGGACGGACAAGGTGCCGCTGACCCCCGTGTTCGTTCCCTTCCCAGATGGCTGCGGAGCAATTCAAGAAAACCAGCTTACACGTCGCCAAGAGCGTCTTGAACAACAAACACATCGTCAAAATGCTGGAGAAATACCTCAAGGTGAGTGCGAGGAGGGGCCGGCAGCTCCGGAGCCGCGTTTCGCCGCGACACGACGCCACGTCCGCTGCCTTTTGTCTGCGAACCTCGCTCTGCTTGCTTCTCTCGTAGGCGTTTTGCCGTTTCTCTCGTTGGTTTGGTTGTATTCTTATTGTTACGTTGATTGATTGACTCGCCGACTGTACCTACGGTCGGCCCCCGGCACGTGGAGCTCGATTACCGAACGCTCCAAAATGGAAATAGCCCTGGGCCCCCATTGATTTTTAGGGCCCACCTCTTCCCATCGGGAAGCGGCCGATCTTCGGAGCCCAGACGGAACGCAAAGTCAGGCTTAGGGCTCGTTTTAAATCCAACCCGGCGTTCGGAATGACAGAAAGAAGCCCGGAAGGCGCAGACTTCAGCACACGGGGGGTTAAGCGCGGCTTAAATGGCCTCCCCGGTGAGCGCGGGTCCGGTCGGAACCTCCTCCGGCAAAGCGAAGAGGAACGGAAACGCTTTTGGCTACTGGTGCGTTCCCTGGGAATCCGCGACCGGCCCAGGACGCGTTGGGAGCCGCCCCCGTGCACCCCCAAACCGGGGCAGCGCGTTCCCCAAGTCCCAGCAGCGCCCGGGTTTTAGTTCTGCTCTAAGCCCGGCTTAAGCTCGCTCTCATCATGCCAGGTCTCTGCTAAAACCTAGCCTAAAAACTTAAACCCCTGCGACTCCACCCGCTGGGTCCAGTGCAAAGAGACTTTGAGCTGAGACGGCGGCGCGGGCCCCGCGCTAAACCCGGCGTCTCCCCCCCTTAAACCCGGCCTATCCTACCTGTTGAGCAGGAGGGGGAGACTAAAACCCTGCGGTACCCCCCCCAGGAGCGAAATAAGGGGGCGGGCGAGGCGGCGCCTCCGCCGTCCCTCTGCGCAGAATTAACCGCAACCCTATAACCATAAAACCTTCCGCAAGGCCGAGCTCAAGTGCAACTCCCGTCTACCCCCGCCAGGGTCCGCAGGCGCCTCCACAGCTCATGGGCAACGGTATCAAAGGCTGGCGGCAGAATTAAATCACCCCGCGGCACGAGGAGAGCTCCGGATCCATCCCGGCGCCGGCTCCGTATCATTCCCGGGTGCAAAACCAGCCTGAAAAGGGGTGGAGAGGAAAATCTGAGGATCTCAGGTAATGCCAAGAGCCGCCTTCGCCATTAAAATAACCCGCTCTGGGCAAGGAAGCGCCGGAGCCGCGGGGCGAGGCTTTAAGTTAAACCAGGACTTGGCCGCAGCAAGAGGCGATTTGAGGCTCCCGAATGGCTCACGGTGGCCCCGTGAGCGCGGATGGTGCAGCCGGATCGCCCGGTAAAACCGGGTTTAACCCCTTTCCGCCCGAACGTTGAGGTTTCTCCTCCGCCCGAGGGGTCGAGATGGACCCACGGGATTGAAAAAATGACCCACGGGATTGAAAAAGGGGGGAACGCTCCATCCTTCCCCCTTTAAAATAAACCCCCCGAGTGCGCCGCGGGGGGTTTTGGCGCCGACGGCGCCGGCGCGGTGAAAACAAACCCTAAAATAACCTGAGTTTTGAGGAGTTTGGGTTTGCACGGGGATGGTGAACATGGTGAAGATCACCCTGCTGTGCCGGGATGCGCCGGAGCGAGGTAACGAGGCCAAAAACCGACCTAAAAACCACGAGAAAGAGTAGAAAACGGGCCAAACCGTTGGAGGGTCTTGTGCCGCGAGGCGACGCCGGCGCCTGGATTCCTCCGTTTGCCGACGAGCCAGAAGCTGGAAGCCCTTTGGATTTAAATCGCATCATTTAAGCCCAAAATTGCGAGCGGAGCCGCCGGCGCCGTTTGGGCCGCGGTTCCATAAGGGAATCGCCACCGCGGCTCCTTCTCTCGCCGCGGATCCTTTCGGGGGTTATTCCACGCCGGGTTTTGGTGGCTTCGGTTGGTTTTCCGCGCTGATTTGGTGGCGTTTCCCGTTGTGTTTCCCATAGGGGGAAGATCCGTTCACGGACGAAATCGCCGATCAGGACGTGGAGGACGCGTCGGACGGCGGAGCCGCCGAAGCGCCGGCGAGCGCCGAGGGCGACGCCGCAACCGCCGAACCCCCCGAACCCACCGAAGCGCCCCAAATCGCCCCAAAATCGCCAAAACCCGAGGGATTCCTCAAGAACCTGGGCGAGCAAAACCAGCTCCTGATGCCGCCGTTCCTGCAGGACGACGAGCCGGAGGAAGTGACGTCGGAGGTGACGTCAGAGGTGACGTCAGAGGTGACGTCAGCGCCGACATCAGCGGCGACGCCGGAAGCGCCGGCGCCCGCCGAAAATGCCGAAAACCCCCCAAAATCACCCGTTTCTCCCCAAAACGAACGCGAGGGGCGGGACGAGGAGAGCGCAAGCGCCGCGGCGCCGGAGAATAACTGTGAATAGAAGGTTTTCCCACCGTTTTCCAGCGAAAACACCCAAAAACGGGGCCAATTTGGCTCCTAATTAACGGGAGGGCCGCGCCCGCTTCGTTAGGGACCAGCCCCCCCCCTCCCGTTTCGCTTCGTTTGCCGCCAATTCCGCATTCCTGGTGGTTTTAGGACGAAAAGCGCAGGAATTGAGCCCAAAATCCCTCCCCCCCCCACCCCCGGATGCGGCTTTTTGGGGCAAATTTAGGAAGAAAAAGGTAATTAAACAGCAATTTGAGCTTTGGGAAGGTTGTAATTAATTAATCCGCTCGCTCCCGGCGCCGATTTGGGTTGAAACGCGGTAAAACCGGCGCTGAAAACGCTCATTTTTGAGGTTTTGCCCCCAAAACGGTGGGTTTTTTAAGTGGGAAACGCATTAATTTGCATCTATATATTGCGGGGGGGTGCTAATTAATCTTCGAAGCTTAATTAATTAAACATCAGGTGGGTGTTTTGAGGAAATAAAGGTGGTTTTCCCCAAAAACGCCGGTTTGGGGCAGAATTTGGCGTCCGGACGAACCCAAATCCGGGCGGTTTTGCCCCAAATCTCAGGGGCCGTTGGGGCCGCGTGTGGAACCAAAACCCGCGGGGTCGTTGCCCTAAAAGCGCCTTTTTTACCCCAAATCTCACTGTTTTTCCCAAAAATGTGGGTTTTTACCCCAAAATCGTGTTCCCAAAATCCCTTTTTTTGTTTTCCCCAAATCTCTTTTTTTCCCCAAAATCTTTCGTTTTCCCCAAAAATCTTTTGTTTTCCCCCAAAACCTTTTTTCCCAAATCTCTTTTTTGCCCAAAAATCTCTTTTTTCCCCCAAAATCTCTTTTTTCCCCCAAAATCTCTTTTTTCCCCCAAAATATCATTTTTCCCCAAAAATCTTTTTTCCCAAATCTCTTTTTTGCCCCAAAATCTTCCTTTTTACCCCAAAATCTCTTTTTATCCCCAAATATTTTTCCCCCAAAATCTTTTTTTCCCCCAAAATCTTTTTTTCCCCAAAATATCTTTTTTTCACAAAATATTTTTCCCTAAAAATTGATTTGTTTTCCCCAAATTTTTTTCCCCTAAGTCTTTTTTTTTCCAAAAAAATACCTTTTTTTCCCCAAATCTTTTTCCCCAAAAATCTTTTTTCCCCAAATCTTTTTTTACCCCCAAAAAAATCTTTTTTTCACCAAAAATCTTGTTTTCCCCAAAATATTTTTCCCAAAATCTGTTTTTTTGCCCCAAAATCTCCTTTTTTACCCCAAAATCTTTTGTCTCCCAAATCTCTTTTTTCCCCCCAAATCTTTTTCCCCAAATATCTTTTATTTTCCCAAAAATATCATTTTTCCCCCAAAATATCATTTTTTCCCCAAAAATGTTTTTATCCCCAAATCTTTTTTCCCCCAAAAATCTCCTTTTTTTCCCCAAAAATCTCCTTTTTTTCCCCCAAAATCTCCTTTTTTTTCCCCAAAATTCTCCTTTTTTTCCCCAAAAATCTTTATTTCCCAAAAATCGTTTTTCCCCAAAATATTTTTCCCCAAAAATTGCTTTTTTTCCCCAAATCTTTCCCCTCTTTTATTCCCAAAAATACCTTTTTTTTCCCAAATATTTTCCCCAAAATCTTTTTTCCCTTAAAATATTTTTTCCCAAAATCTATTTTTTTCCCAAAAAAATCATTTTTCCCCAAAAATCTTCTATTTTCCCCCAAAATCTTTTTTCCCCAAATCTCTTTTTTGCCCAAAAATCTCCTTTTTTACCCCAAAATCCTTTTCCCCAAATCTCTTTTTTCCCCCCAAATATTTTTCCCCAAATCTCTTTTTTTTCCCAAAAATACCATTTTTCCCCAAAAATATCATTTTTCCCCAAAAATCTCTTTTATATCCCCAAATCTTTTTTCCCCAAAAATCTCCTTTTTTCCCCAAAAATCTTTATTTCCCCAAAATCTTTTCCCCCAAAATAGTTTTTCCCCAAATCTGTTTTTTTCCCCAAAAAATCTTTTTTTCCCCCAAAATCTTTTGTTTTCCCCAAAATCTCCTTTTTTACCCCAAAATCTTTTTCCCCAAAAATCTCTTTTTATCCCCCAAATCTTTTTTCCCCCCAAATTTCCTTTATTTCCCCAAAAATCTTTTTCCCCAAAATATTAATATTTAATGATTATTTAATATTTAATTAATATTTACTATTAATATTTTTTTGCCCCAAAAAATCTATTTCGCCAAAAATATTTTTTCCCAAAATTGTTGGTTTAGCCCCAAAATCATCTTTTTTCCCCAAAAAAATCTCTTTTTTCCTCCCAAAATGTATTTTTCCCCAAAAACTGTTTTCCCCAAAATCCTTTTTTTTTCCAGAAATACCTTTTTTTTCCCCAAATCTCTTTTTCCCCAAAAAAAATCTTTATTTTCCCCCCAAAAATCTTTATTTTCCCCCAAAATCTCTTTTTTTCCCCAAAATCATTTTCCCCAAACGTTGTTTTTCCCAAATATATTTCCCCAAAACCTCTTTTTTTTCCCCCAAATCTCTTTTCCCCTTTTTTTTTTCCCAAAACCTCTTTTTTTTCCCCCAAACCGCCCCCTCCCCTTGGCTTCAATGGCCCCAAACCGCCCCCCTCCTCTCCTTCCCGCGCTGTGACGTCGCCTTCCCGCGCTGTGACGTCGCTTTCCCGCGCTCTGACACCGCCTTCCCGCGCCCTGACGTCACCCCCCGCGCCGCCTCGCCCCGCCCCTTTCTCCCGCCCCTCCTCCCGTGACGTCACGGCCGCGGCCTCCGGCGGGAGCGGGGTGGGCGGGGCCCGCTGCGCCGTGACGTCAAGGCGCAGCGCGGTGAGGTCAGTGCGGCGCCGCTGCCGGACCCGCTGCCCCTCGGTGCCCGCGGCCGCTTCCCCCCCCCCTTTCCCCTTCCCTTCTCCTCCCCCCGCCGCTCCGTGACGCCTCCGCGGGCCCCGGCGGGAGGGCGGCTCGCCCGGCCCGGCCCGGCCCCTTCCCGCTGCCGCTTGAGGTAAGAACCGCCCGGGGCGCGGGGAGCTGAGGAATACGCTGAGGAGCGTTGCGCTGCTGAGGAGGGGGTGCCGGGATTCACCAACGCCTCGTACGTCGCCCCGCCGGCGTAACCCGCATTGCGTAATGCGGCCGCTGCGTCAGGGAGGCCTACGTAAACTGCGGAGCGCAACCCGCCCGCGGAGGTGTGAGGCCTGCTACGCAAACGGCGTAAAGCGGGGTTGGGGGGGGGCGGGGAGCGCCGGTAGCGTAGCGCCGGTCACGCGCCGGGTGCGTAGGCCCTTGCGCAAAGGGGAGGGCGGGGGGGGGGGCGGTGTTTTCCGCGCCGTACGCACTTTGCGCAATCGCCGAGCGGCTGTTTGGCGGGGGGACGCGCGGCCCCGCGGCCGGTACCGGGCGCTACGCGGGTGGCGGGCGGCGGGGGGGGGGGTGGGAAGAGAGCGGGGAGCGTCCGTGAAGAGAGCCCTCCGGGTTACGCCGTTTGCGCAAAGCTACGCTACGTGCTTTGCGTACGATGGGAATGCGCTGCTGTGGGGGGGGCGCTGCGCCGTTAGCGTAACGCCGCTGTTGAATCGCAGCGCTGCGGGCCGGGTTACGCCGTTAGCGCGGCGCGGGGCGGGGCGCGGGCGGGGCGGGCGGCGCGGGGGCAACTTCCTGCCGCCGCCATTTTCTCAGCGCCCGGGAGGAGGAAGCGGCGCCTCTTGCGTTGAGACGGCGGCCCCGCGGCCCCGCGGTGAGTGACGCCGCCTCCGCCGTCCCCCCCCGGGACCCCCCGGGACCCCCGGCCGGGCTGCGGAACCGGCGCCCGCGGGGGAGAGGCCCCGTTAGGGCCTCGGGGGCCGCCCCCGCCCCGGCCCTGCGGCCGCTCGTTGGGCCTGAGGGGCGGAGCGGGGCCGGGGGGGGTTTGCGTGGTGCCCGGTGCCCTTGGCTCCCCTGGGGGGGGTCCCGCCGCCGTTTAACGGCCCCTTCTCACCCCTCATGCTGATACCCCGTCAATTTGGGGTCATTGGGGCGTATTGTTGGATGTTCACGTCATCCCATTGAAGTTTTGGGGTCATTGGGTCGTATTGTTGGATATTCACGTCGTCCCATTACAGTTTTGGGGTCATTGGGGCGTATTGTTTAATTTTCATTTTATCCCATTGAAGTTCTGGGGTCATTGGGGCGTATTGTTGGATGTTCACGTCGTCCCATTGAAGTTTTGGGGTTATTGGGGCGTATTGTTGGATATTCGCGTCGTCCCATTGAAGTTTTGGGGTTATTGGGGCGTATTGTTTAATATTCATGTTATCCCGTTACATTTTTGGGGTCATTGGGGCGTATTGTTTAATATTCATGTTATCCCGTTACATTTTTGGGGTCATTGGGGCGTATTGTTGGATATTCACGTCATCCCATGGAAGTTTTGGGGTCATTGGGGCGTATTGTTGGATATTTGCGTCGTCCCGTTACAGTTTTGGGGTCATTGGGGCGTATTGTTGGATATTCACGTCGTCCCATTACAGTTTTGGGGTCACTGGGGCGTATTGTTTAATATTCATTTTATCCCATTACAGTTTTGGGGTCATTGGGGCGTATTGTTGGATATTCACGTCGTCCCGTTACAGTTTTGGGGTCATTGGGGCGTATTGTTGGATATTCATGTCGTCCCATTGAAGTTTTGGGGTCATTGGGGCGTATTGTTTAATATCCATGTTATCCTGTTACAGTTTTGGGGTCATTGGGGCGTATTGTTGGATATTCACATAATCCCATTGAAGTTTTGGGGTCATTGGGGTGTATTGTTGGATATTCACATCATCCCGTTACAGTTTTGGGGTCATTGGGGCGTATTGTTGGATATTCACGTCGTCCCATTGAAGTTTTGGGGTCATTGGGGCGTATTGTTGGATATTCACGTCGTCCCATTGAAGTTTTGGGGTCATTGGGGCGTATTGTTGGATATTCACATCATCCCATTACAGTTTTGGGGTCATTGGGGCGTATTGTTGGATATTCACATCATCCCGTTATAGTTTTGGGGTCATTGGGGCGTATTGTTGGATATTCACATCATCCCATTACAGTTTTGGGGTTATTGGGGTGTATTGTTGGATATTCACCTCGTCCTGTTACAGTTTTGGGGTCACTGGGGCGTATTGTTGGATATTCACGTCGTCCCGTTACAGTTTTGGGGTCACTGGGGCTTCGCTCCCCCTTTAGTGCTTTTCCCCCCTTTTCTCCACGTTGTTTCTCTACTCGTGCACAGGTCGGTTGGAATTTGGGGCCGTGACAAAACTCTTCAGCCGCTTTCTCGCCGTTTCGGGTGGGAAAACCACGGCTGCTCCTTCCCCGGGGGGTTTTGGGGTTGAAATGTCGCATTTTTGGGGTCCCTTGGGGCGTCGCTTCACACGGACACTCAGTCCCTGCGTTTGTTTAACACTAATTAACTTATGGCGTGAAAACAACGATTCCAAACGCACCTTGGCTGGGGGGGATGAGCAGTTTATGCTCCTAATTAACAGCAGGGAGTCAAAGTCTGGTGGTTATAAACTCACACCGTTACTAACGCCTCCGTCCTCACCCTCCCGTGCTTTGTATCAGTTGGTTTTTACTCTGAGCTTTATAAAACCCCGTTAAGAGCTTTTATTCTAATTCCCGGCCAAGTTTCGCCGCTCTCTTTGCAGGACGTTTCCCATTGAAGCGCCGTTATCCACCGGGGCCCTTTGGCGTCCTCCCCTACCAACGTGGTTTGAAAAACAAATACCAGGCGACGCCCGTAGGGCTGGACGACAAACAATTAAGCCGATCGATGGTAACGAGCTTTCGCTTGTGCAACCCCGGGGTCGCCGCTTCGCTGCCTTTGGTTCGTTTGGGGGCGTATTGTTGGATATTCACGTCATCCCATTACAGTTTTGGGGTCATTGGGGCGTATTGTTGGATATTCACGTCGTCCCATCAAAGTTTTGGGGTCATTGGGGCATATTGTTGGATATTCACGTCGTCCTGTTACAGTTTTGGGGTCATTGGGGCATATTGTTTAATATTCATTTTATCCCATTGAAGTTTTGGGGTCATTGGGGCGTATTGTTGGATATTTACGTCGTCCCGTTACAGTTTTGGGGTCATTGGGGCGTATTGTTGGATATTCACATCGTCCCATTGAAATTTTGGGGTCATTGGGGCGTATTGTTGGATATTCACGTCGTCCCATTGAAATTTTGGGGTCATTGGGGTGTATTGTTGGATATTCGCCTCGTCCCGTTACAGTTTTGGGGTCATTGGGGCGTATTGTTGGATATTCACGTCGTCCCATCAAAGTTTTGGGGTCATTGGGGCGTATTGTTGGATATTCACATCATCCCATTGAAATTTTGGGGTCATTGGGGCGTATTGTTGGATATTCACGTCGTCCCATTGAAGTTTTGGGGTCATTGGGGTGTATTGTTGGATATTCACGTCGTCCCATTGAAGTTTTGGGGTCATTGGGGCGTATTGTTGGATATTCACGTCATCCCATTGAAGTTTTGGGGTCATTGGGGCGTATTGTTGGATATTCACGTTGTCCCATTGAAGTTTTGGGGTCATTGGGGTGTATTGTTGGATATTCGCGTCGTCCCATCGAAGTTTTGGGGTCATTGGGGTGTATTGTTGGATATTCACGTCGTCCCATTGAAGTTTTGGGGTCATTGGGGCGTATTGTTGGATATTCACGTCGTCCCATTGAAGTTTTGGGGTCATTGGGGCGTATTGTTGGATATTCAGGTCGTCCCATTGAAATTTTGGGGTCATTGGGGCGTATTGTTGGATATTCGCGTCGTCCCGTCGAAGTTTTGGGGTCATTGGGTCAACAGAAGAGTTTTGCGCAGGTTGGGTTTGTGAGCTCGGTTTAAGCCGACTTAATCTCTTTAAGCTCGGTTTAAGCGTCTCATGGCAAAGTTTAGCTCAGTTTAGGCAAGAAAATGAACCAAATCGCTTTGGGCAAGCGAAATATTGAGGATTTCACCTTAAAATGTGGTTGTGACCTGCGGCGCGAGCGGTTGTTACTGATCCAAGCGATTGCGGAGATGGACGTAAATCAAACATACGTCCTGGTGCTCGGCCTAAGGCCGCGCGAGCTCAAGTTGGGTTTAAAAAGCGGATTAAAGGCGTTTTCTTAGTGTTTCAAAGCACGAGGTCAAGGAAAACATGGGAGTTCTCCGCACCCGAGCTCGAGGAACCGCGATAGCGCCTGTAAATAAACACGCTGTTCCCACACGGCCTCTAATCTTTGCCCCTTGGCAGAGCCCGCGATGACTCGGTTTAAAGCACTAAAACCCGGCTTTCCTGCTTGTTTTATCCCCTCGCGCTGCTAATTACCTTTAATTAAGTTCTTTTTGATCTTTGGCGCTTTGGTAACGGGCCGTAGGTCACTTTGCTCATTTGGAACCGTTCCTCCTAAATCAACTTGGCCTGGTAATTATCTCCCTGGCTCGTTTGGAGCCGGTTTAGGAAGGTCAACGGGTTCTTTGCATGAGGATGTTTTCCCGTAACCCCCCCCGCGAAATCCTGGGGTGAAATCCACTGGATCGGAGTCGCTTAGAACTCAACAACGATCTTACAACGCTAAAGTCTGACTTGGGGCACCATCCCCATTAAATCCCGGGTGGAATCGCGGCTCAACGTGGAGCGGGGAATAAATATCCCGGTAGAAATGTCGGAATCCGGCTCTTTTTGCCGTGAAAAGGGAGAAAAACGAAGCGTCCGTGAGCTTACGAGGGAATCGGGAGGATTGTAGCGGGGTCTAATTGAATAATAGGTGTTTTAAAGCTCTTTAATATCTAAATCCACGAGCTTTAGGAGCGATATTTGCAGCGTGGCTGGGTTTCCTAGGCCGGGATTAACACAGGGCAGAGAGCGGCTGCCCAAGGATCCCAAAGCCCGGCTTGCAAAGCCAAAAACGCGGCGTTTCACCCCAAAACGGAGCGTTCGCAGCGCTATAAGACGGACTGTGGATTTATCCGCATCAAAGGTGACCGTTCGTTATCCAAACGAGCGACGTTCATCCTAAAACCGCCTGATTTTGGCTTCAAACAAGCGCTCGGCCACCTCCGATCGGAAGAGTCGGATGTTCATTAAACACCGAAAGGTTTGGTTTTGTCTCCTTGATCAATCCCGATCGCTGATATTCGTTAATTGAGTCATTATTAGAACGCATTTCAAGCCTAATTAGGCTTCTCAAGATTCTACCGCAGCGATATCAGCCCCATTGATTTGCCTGATAAAGGGTCAAGTTGCGCTCTGGTCGCTCGGGCCCTCGTTAGCGCTGGTGGATAACGAGGCCTAACGAAGCGGTTGGTGTTGTATTTAAATTAAAACCTGAGATTTATAGGTCGGTTTTGCTCTTTTTTTAACGTGATGAGCATCGCGCTTAAATCTGAATGATGTTAAATGAATCGGCGCGTAATTAAGCAATTATGTGTTTAAACAAACCTGGGCGCTTCGGCAATTAAATGGTCTTTTCCAGTATCGCGTCGGCTTAATTTAATTAATGTCTGCCAGCACGTTGGCTTTAATAACGGAGATACGAAAGCAAAACAAGCTCAGAAACTTCAATTATGTCACAACCGCTAATTAAAATAACGTGGAAAATTTATTAGAGCGCTTTGGAGTTGATTTATCCCGGAGATTCGCGTTTGGAGCCACCGGTTATGGGTTAATTAAAGAATAATCCTGGAGTTGATAATAAATGATTAATTACGGGGGGTGAAGTGTGAGGAATGAAGAGTTTTGGGTTAAAAAGTGGGGGAATTGGTGCAGAGGGAGCGTCGCTTTGTATCCTTTTCTGGAGGCGCGACTGCGACTCTGTTAATCTCAACTTTAGGCGAGATCAGTTAGGCGAGATCAAGGTGGGAACAAGCAAATCCACACGTTGCTCTTTGTGTTAATTACTTGGGTTATTCCTCCCCCAGACGGAGCGATTTGGAATAATAACTCGTTTTCGCCTCGGTGAGGGTTTATAAACTCGTTGTTGTGAAAGCAAAAGAGATGCCGGATCAGGTGTAAGTCCTGCTCGGTGGTTTAACTTCTACACTTGGCTTTGCTAGTCCTTTTGGGTGGTTTAACTTCTACACCTGGGTTTGTAAGTCCTGCTCGGTGATTTAACTTCTACACTTGGCTTCATTAGTCCTGCTCAGTGGTTTAACTTCTACACAGGGCTTTGTTAGTCCTGCTCGGTGATTTAACTTCTACACCTGGCTTTGTTAGTCCTGCTCAGTGGTTTCACTTCTACACCTGGCTTCGTTAGTCCTGCTCGGTGGTTTCACTTCTACACCTGGCTTCGTTAGTCCTGCTCAGTGGTTTCACTTCTACGTGGGGCTTCGTTAGTCCTGCTCAGTGGTTTCACTTCTACGTGGGGCTTTGTAAGTCCTGCTTGGTGGTTTAACTTCTACACCTGGCTTCGTTAGTCCTGCTCAGTGGTTTCACTTCTACACCGGGCTTTGTTAGTCCTGCTCAGTGGTTTAACTTCTACACCAGGCTTTGTAAGTCCTGCTCGGTGGTTTAACTTCTACACCAGGCTTTGTAAGTCCTGCTCGGTGGTTTAACTTCTACGTTGGGCTTTGTTAGTCCTGCTCAGTGTTTTAACTTCTATGTGGGGCTTTGTAAGTCCTGCTCGGTGATTTAACTTGTATGTGGGGCTTTGTAAGTCCTGCTCGGTGGTTTAACTTCTATACCAGGCTTTGCTAGTCCTGTTGGGTGATTTGACTTCTACACCTGGCTTTGTTAGTCCTGCTCAGTGGTTTAACTTCTACACCTGGCTTTGCTTGTCCTGCAGGATCAGGCAGTTCAAGTTTGGGCTGAAAAAGCCAGGAATGTGCTACAAGACGTGGATGCATTTGTGCCGCGCGTGGGAGTCGTGGTTGGTGGGAAACATCTCAGTCGATAGTTTCAGGTCAACTTGTGAATCCTTCTCCTTCTTTTCCCCCCCTTACGCCCCCAAAAAGCCGCTTGTAGCATTGACTGGGCTCCTGATGGGTTTTACCTCCTTGTGCTTGGCTTAAGCAGAGCTTTTGGACTTAGGCTTGACTTAAAACCCCTGTGGGAAGAGCTTGACTTGCAGACGTTTTCCCTGCAAAAGCGGAGGGAGGGATTTGGGATTTATTGTTATTTAAATGAAGCACAGGGGCAAAAATGTCAGCCTGAAGTGACAAGTTTTGACTCATGGTTTGGGTCGTGTAGCTCTTTTTTGACTTTTTCCTACGTTTATAGAGAGTGTGCTGTGTATTAAATCACTGAGCAGGACTAACAAAGTCTGGTATAGAAGTTAAACCACCGAGCAGGGCTAACAAACCCAGGTGTAGAAGTTAAACCACCGAGCAGGGCTAACAAACCCAGGTGTAGAAGTTAAACCGCCGAGCAGGGCTAACAAAGTCTGGTATAGAAGTTAAACCACCGAGCAGGGCTAACAAACCCAGGTGTAGAAGTTAAACTGCCGAGCAGGGCTAACAAACGCAGGTGTAGAAGTTAAACCGCCGAGCAGGGCTAACAAACGCAGGTGTAGAAGTTAAACCACCGAGCAGGGCTAGCAAAGCCCTGTGTAGAAGTTAAACCACCGAGCAGGGCTAGCAAAGCCCTGTGTAGAAGTTAAACCACCGAGCAGGGCTAGCAAAGCCCTGTGTAGAAGTTAAACCGCCTAGCAGGGCTAACAAACCCAGGTGTAGAAGTTAAACCGCTGAGCAGGGCTAACAAACCCAGGTGTAGAAGTTAAACCGCCGAGCAGGGCTAACAAACCCAGGTGTAGAAGTTAAACCACTGAGCAGGGCTAGCAAAGCCCTGTGTAGAAGTTAAACCACTGAGCAGGGCTAATGAAGCTCGGTGTAGAAGTTAAACCACCAAGCAGGGCTAACAAACCCAGGTGTAGAAGTTAAACCGCTGAGCAGGGCTAACAAACCCAGGTGTAAAAGTTAAACCACCAAGCAGGGCTAACAAACCCAGGTGTAGAAGTTAAACCGCCAAGCAGGGCTAACGAAGCCCGGTGTAGAAGTTAAACTGCCTAGCAGAACTAACAAAGCCTGGTTCCTAAAGCACCTTCCTTTCTTGAGCTGGTTCTTAATCACCCGCTTGCCCTTTTGATGTTAATTTGATGAGCTGAAGAGTTATTAAAATGAGGCAAAAACCCCTGAAAAAACCATCACCTTGGGGCAGAAGTTTCTCTACTCAACTGCTCCTCCTGAAACCTTAAGCCGAGCTTAGAGCTCCGTGGTGCTTTTAGTCTGCACCTACACCCTTTTCTTGCATAAGTTTGGGGATGGGAGGTGTCGAATTTTGGGACGGGGCGCCTTGCCTCAAATTTTGAGACGCATCACCCCAGAATTTTGGGGACAGGATGCATCAGGATTTGGGGGCGCGTCGGGATTTGGGGACGGGGCGCATCAAGATTTTGGGACTGGATGAGGCACCTCAAAATTTTGGGGACGGGAGGCGTCGAATTTGGGGACAGGGCGCCTCACAATTGGGGACAGGACGTGTTGCCTCAGAAATTTCGGGACGGGACGCGTCGGAATTTTGGGACACCTCGAATTTTGGGACGGGGCGCGTTGGAGTTTGGGACGCGTCACCTCATTTTGGGATGGGAGGCGTCGGGATTTTGGGACGCGTCACCTCAATTTTGGGACGGGGCGCCTCAGAATTTTGGGACGGGAGGCGTCAGAATTTGGGACACATCACCCCAGGATTTTGGGGACGGGGCACCTCGGCATTTTGGGACACAAGGCATTGGGATTTTGGGACGGGGCGCGTCACCTCGAAATTTGGGATGCGTCGCCGGAATTTTGGGACGGGACGCATTGGAATTTGGGACGCGGTGCCTTGAATTTTGGGACAGGAGGCGTCGGATTTTGGGACGGGGCACCTCAAATTTTAGGAAGGGACGCCTCGGAATTTTGGGACGCGTCGCGTTGGGATTTTGGGACGCGAGGCATCAGGATTTTGGGGACCGGGCGCATCGGATTTTGGGGATGGAATGTGTTGCCTTGAAATTTGGGACCCGTCGCCTCAATTTTGGGACGTGGCGCCTCGGAACTTTGGGACAGGGCACGTCGGGATTCGGGGGTGCATTGGAATTTGGGATGGGAGGCGTCAATTTTGGGATGAGAGGGGTCGGGATTTTGGGACGGGGCGTGTCGGATTTTGGGACGCGGTGCGTCAAAATTTTGGGACGCCTCGGGATTTTGGGGATGGGACACATCGGGATTTTGAGGACGGAGATTTTGGGATGTGGAGCCTTAAATTTGGGGATGGGGCACCTCAGAATTTTGGGACACGTTGCCTTGAATTTTGGGACGCATCACATCGGGATTTTGGGACACGAGGCATCGGGATTTTGGGGACAGGGCGTGTTGCCTCGAATTTTGGGACGGGACGCATCAGAATTTTGGGATGGGACGTGTCAGAATTTGGGACGGGAGGCGTCAAATTTTGAGACGCAGCACCTCGAAATTTGGGATAGGGTGCGTGGGATTTTGGGGACGGGGCACGTTGCCTCAATTTTGGGATGGGACGCGGCGCCTCGGAATTTGGGGACGTGTCGGGATTTGGGGACGCGACGCCTCAAATTTTGGGACAGGAGGCGTCAGTTTTGGGACACCTTGAATTTTGGGACAGGACGTGTTGGAATTTTGGGGACGGGAGGCGTCAGAATTTTGGGGATGGGGCACATCGGAATTTTGGGGACGGGAGGTGTCGAAATTTTGGGACACGGCGCATCAAAATTTGGGGACGCCTCGGGATTTGGGGACGGGGCGCGTAGACATTTTGGGACGCATCACCTCAAAATTTGGGGACGAGGCGCATCGGAATTTGGGGATGCGGCGCCTCGGAATTTTGGGAACAGGAGGCGTCGGGATTTTGGGAACGGGGGCGTGTCGGAAATTTTGGGACGGAGCGCATCAGAAATTTGGGACGGGACACTTCAAATTTGGGGACAGGACACCTTGGAATTTTGGGGACACGGCGCCTCAGGATTTTGGGACGGGGCACCTCGGAATTTTGGGGACGCGTTGGAATTTGGGGACGCCTCGGATTTTGGGACGGGGGTGCGTCAGAATTTTGGGACGTGGTACCTTGGAATTTTGGGGATGCGGTGCCTCGGGATTTGGGGACATGTCGGGATTTGGGGACGCGACGCCTCAAATTTTGGGACAGGAGGCGTCAGTTTTGGGACACCTTGAATTTTGGGACAGGACGTGTCAGAATTGGGACGGGAGGCGTCAGAATTTTGGGGATGGGGCACATCGGAATTTTGGGGACGCGTTGGAATTTGGGGACGCCTCGGATTTTGGGACGGGGGGTGCGCGTCCGAATTTTGGGACGGGACGTGTCGGAATTTTGGGACGTGGAACCTTGGAATTTTGGAGACGGGACACGTCGGGATTTTGGGACGCGACACCTCGAAATTTGGGGATGAGGTGCCTCGGAAATTTGGGATGCGGTGCCTTGGAATTTGGGGACGGGAGGTGTTGGAATTTTGGGATGCCTCAAATTTGGGGATGGGACACCTTGGAATTTTGGGGACGCGGCGCCTCGGGATTTTGGGATGGGATGTGTCGACATTTTGGGTCGTGACATGTTGGAATTTGGGACACGTTGCCTCAGGATTTTGGGACGGGGCACCTCAGAATTTTGGGGATGCGTTGGAATTTGGGGACACCTCGGATTTTGGGATGGGGGGAGCGCATTGGAATTTTGGGACGGGACGTGTCGGAATTTTGGGACGTGGTACCTTGGAATTTTGGGGACGCGGCGCCTCGGGATTTGGGGATGGGACACGTCGGGATTTTGGGACGGGAGGTGCATCGGAATTTGGGGGCGCCTTGGGATTTGGGACGGGACGCCTCGAAATTTGGGGACAGTGCGCGTCGGGATTTGGGACACGAGGCGGCGCCTCGGAATTCTGGGACGGGACGCGCCAGCATTTTGGGAACGGGGCACCTCGGAATTTTGGGATGGGGCACCTTGGAATTTTGCGCCAAGGCGTGTCGGGATTTGGGGACGCGGCGCCTCGGAATTTGGGGACATGTCGGGATTTGGGGACGCGGCACCTCGGAATTTGGGGACGTGTCGGGATTTTGGGACGGGGCACCTCGGAATTTGGGGACGTGTCGGGATTTGGGGACGGGAGGTGTCGGAATTTTGAGGACGGGAGGCGTCAGAATTTTGGGACACGGCGCATCAAAATTTGGGGACGCCTTGGGATTTGGGGACGGGGCGTGTCGAAATTTTGGGATGCGACACCTCGAAATTTGGTTCGGGAGGCATCGGGATTTTGGGACGGGAGGTGCATCGGAATTTGGAGGTGCCTTGGGATTTGGGATGGGGCGCATCAGCATTTTGGGACATGGCGCATCAGAACTTGGGGACACGGCGCCTCGGAATTTTGGGAATGGGGCGCCCCAGAATTTTGGGACAGGGTGCCTCGGGATTTGGGGATGGGACACCTCGAATTTTGGGACAGGGTGCCTTGGAATTTTGGGACGGGACGCGTCGGATTTTGGGATGGGAGGCATCAAAATTTTGGGATGCGGCGCCTCCAATTTTGGGATGGGCTCGTCGGATTTTGGGACCCAAATTGGGATTTTATGCCTCAAATTTCTCCAAATTGCGCTCAGATTGTCGATGTTAATTATCAACGTGGCCACGTCGGTGCTAATTATCCACTTAGAGCAAGAAACATCCCAAAATAATCAATTAAAATCACTCGCCGTTCAATCAATCGACTTAATCCTTTGAGTCCCGGTGTTCAGGACTTGGCAGGATCACCAATATATTCTTAATGTTCTTAAATTGAGCACAATGTTAATTGCTTATATTTAGCACGTTTGATCGCTGCTTAACGAAGAATTCGGTGACGGGGACAAGAATTAATTAAGAAAGATCTAAACTACCCAGCGCTGTTATTTTAATGTATTTACGGAGACAATTCCCAACGTTGTGCTGCTCCCAACCCCCCCGGCGGGCTCGTTTGTGCTGAATTGGGTGTAATTAGTGCTAATTAGGGCACCTGGGGGAAGGTGTTGACCCGTGGGATAAAGTCTCTTGATTTAAACGGCTCTTTTTCCTGTAGAATCGCTGGGAAAAAGGGTTAGAAGGGGGTGGTCAGTAGGTCAGAGAGGTTCTCCTGCCCCTCTACTCTGACCTTTAGTTCAGATATTATCAAGATATACTTGGGGAATATATATATACATATATGTATATAAAATATATACAGGTATAGCACCCTGAGAACGCCCCATCCCGTCTGATGTGGGAAGCTAAGCAGGGTCGGGCCCGCTCAGTGCTTGGATGGGAGACCAGTGATACCTGGGGGGGGTTAGAAGGGGGTGGTTGGTAGGTCAGAGAGGTTCTCCTGCCCCTCTGCTCTGCCCTTGAGAAAAGGTTTAGTTCTGATACTATCAGGATATAGTTGGGGAACATATATATATCCATATATATAACATACACAGCCACAGCACCCTGAGAACGCCCCATCCCGTCTGATCTGGGAAGCTAAGCAGGGTCGGGCCCGCTCAGTGCTTGGATGGGAGACCAATGGTACCTGGGGTGGGTTAGAAGGGGGTGGTCAGTAGGTCAGAGAGGTTCTCCTGCCCCTCTACTCTGCCCTTTAGTTCCGATACTATCAGGATATACTTGGGGAACATATATATATACACATATAATATATACAGCCATAGCACCCTGAGAACGCCCCATCCCGTCTGCTCTGGGAAGCTCAGCAGGGTCGGGCCCACTCAGTGGTTGGATGGGAGACCAGCTGGGAACAGCGGGTGCTGTGGGCTGAGCCAGCACTGGGCCCTTGTGGCCAGGAAGCCAATGGGACCTGGGGGATATTGGAAGGGGGGGGTCAGTAGGTCAGAGAGGTTCTCCTGCCCCTCTGCTCTGCCCTGGGGAGGCCACACCTGGAATAGTGTGTCACATCTGGAATAGTGTGTCACATCTGGAATAGTGTGTCACATCTGGAATAGTGTGTCACATCTGGAATAGTGTGTCCAGTTGTGGCCCCTCGGTTCCAGGACAGGGACACGTTCCTGTGTCACCTCAGCTGGGTGTTCCCGCTCCGGGGGGTTGGACTGGACGAGCTTTCCGGTCCCTTCCAACCCCTGACACTCTGTGATTCTGTGTGTCAACAGGGTCCTAAACAACTTTTATTAAACCCGTGAGAAACAGGGTTTAGCACTCCAAAGGTGACTTGAATACAGGTTCGGAGATCAGTTGCTGGAAATTATTAAGGGGCAGCAACTAATCCAACAGGAGGTCCACAGTGTGTATGCACGTGGCTTCACCAAAACAGCGCCGGAGCCGCCCCTGAGCCCGGGAAGTGTCCACACTGAACACGGGGTGCGGTTATTTTAAAGGGATACACGTAGTCACGGAATGGACTGGGGTGGAAAAGCCCTCAGAGACCATCCAGTCCAACCCTTGGTCCAACTCCAGTCTGTTTATTAGATCATGGCACTAAGCGCCATGTCTAAGCTCAGCTTAAAACCCTCCAGGGCCGCTGAGCCCAGCACCTCCCTGGGCAGCCATTCCAATCCTGACCACTCTCTCTGTGAAGAATTGCTTCCTAATCTCCAGCCTAAATTCAAGTTTAAGCCCCCTTGTCCTATTGCGAAGTGCCTGGGAGAAGAGCCCAATGCCCCCCTGGCTCTGACTTCCCTTCAGGTGGTTCTAGAGAGTGCTGAGCTCAGCTCTAAGCCTCTTGTCCAGCCTAAACAAGCCCAGCTCCCTCAGCCTCTCCCCATGGGGCTTGTGTTCAGTCCCTTCCCCAGTCTCGTTGCTCTTCTCTGGCCCCTCCAGCACTTCAGTCTCTTTCCTGAGCTGAGGGGCCCAGAACATCCCACAACACTCCAGGTGTGGCCTCCCCAATGCAGAGCCCAGGGGGAGCATCGCTGCCCTTGTCCTGCCGACTACGCCGTTTGGACCCAGGACAGGCCACCATTGGCCTTCTTGGCCACACTGGTGGCTCCTGTTGAGCTTCCCGGCCATGAGTCCCCCCAGGTCCCTTTGGGCCACTCTGTGCCCAGCCCGGAGCGCTGCAGGGGGTGTTGTGGCCACTTGGCCTTGTTGAACTTCAGCCCATTGGGTTCGGCCCATTCTCCGGTCTGTCCAGATCCCTCCTGCCCTCCAGCAGCTCCACACTCCTCCCAACTTGGTGCCACCATGATGGTCTCAACCCCTCATCTAAATCATCAATAAAGATGTTAAATACCTTTGAATGGAACAACTATGGGTCGGTTGAGAGATAAACCACTGAAAAATGGGGGGAAAGGGTCACGTTGGGGGGGTTTTCTCCCATTTAACGCTCCAAGGGGCCTAAAAAAGCACCAGAAAGTGGGATAACGGCTCAAAACGCCCGTGAGGTCACTGGTTGCTCCTATAAATTGTCCCAATGGTCACAACATTTTGGGCCCCGTGGGCACGAAATCCACAGATTATAAAAGCTACAGTGTTATAATGGGACAATTATGGGTTAATTGAGAGATAAACCACTGAAAATTGGGGGGGAAAGGGTTGTGTTGGGGGGGGGTTTTCTCTCCTTTAAGGCTCCAAGGGGGCTAAAAAAGCACCCGAAAGTGGGATAACGGCTCAAAACGCCCGTGAGGTCACCAAGGGCGCTTCTGTAAATTGTCCCGATGGTCACGACATTTTGGCGTTGACCCAACACTGCCCCCTGGGGGACACCAGTGGTGACACGCGCCCCCATTCACCCGCACTCGTACTGAGCACAGGAACTGCACACTCGGAGTCCTGCAAGGAGAGATACGCGTGCAAATGTGCACCGAATGTTACACGTGCTCATGGGGAAGCGCGGGAGGAAAATACACTCGCGATTAGGCGAGGATTAACTTATACATGTATAGAGCACGGAAGGTATAAATACACGTGCAAATGTGGAAGCACGGGAGGAAAATACACTCAGGATTAGGCGAGGATTAATTTATACATGTACTGAGCACGGAAAGTAAAAATGCACGTGCAAGTTTGGAAGCAGGGGAGGAAAATACACTCACGATTAGGTGAGGATTAATTTATGTGGAAGCGCAGGAGGAAAATACACTCGCGATTAGGCGAGGATTAATTTATACATGTATTGAGCACATAAAGTACACGTGAAAATGTGCATGGAAAGTATAAATACATGTGCAAATGTGGAAGCACGGGAGGAAAATACACTCAGGATTAGGCGAGGATTAATTTATACGCATGCTCATATTGAGCACGGAAAGTACGTGTGCAAATGTGCACGGAAAGTATAAATACATGTGCAAATGTGGAAGCACGGGAGGAAAATACACTCGCGATTAGGCGAGGATTAATGTATGTGGAAGTGCCGGAAGAAAATACATTCACAATTAGGCGAGGATTAATTTATACACGTGCTCGTATTGAGCACGGAAAGTATAAATACACGTGCAAATGTGCACGGATTATTACACGAGCTTATGGGGAAGCGCGGGAGGAAAATACACTTGTGATTAGGCGAGGATTAATTTATAGACGTGCTCGTATTGAGCACGGAAAGTACGTATGAAAATGTGCACAGAAAGTCTAAATACACGTGTGAATGTGGAAGCGCGGGAGGAAAATACACTCGCGATTAGGCGAGGATTAATTTATACATGTATTGAGCACGGAAAGTACGCGTGAAAATGTGCACGGAAAGTATAAATGCACGTGCAAGTTTGGAAGCAGGGGAGGAAAATACACTCGCGATTAGGTGAGGATTAATTTATGTGGAAGCGCGGGAGGAAAATACACTCACGATTAGGCGAGGATTAATTTATACACGTATTGAGCACGGAAAGTACACGTGAAAATGTGCATGGAAAGTATAAATACATGTGCAAATGTGGAAGCACGGGAGGAAAATACACTCAGGATTAGGCGAGGATTAATTTATACGCGTGCTCGTATTGAGCACGGAAAGTACGTGTGCAAATGTGCACGGAAAGTATAAATACATGTGCAAATGTGGAAGCACGGGAGGAAAATACACTCGCGATTAGGCGAGGATTAATTTATGTGGAAGCGCGGGAAGAAAATACATTCACAATTAGGCGAGGATTAATTTATACACGTGCTCGTATTGAGCACGGAAAGTATAAATACACGTGCAAATGTGCACGGATTATTACACGAGCTTATGGGGAAGCGCGGGAGGAAAATACACTTGTGATTAGGCGAGGATTAATTTATAGACGTGCTCGTATTGAGCACGGAAAGTACATATGAAAATGTGCTCGGAAAGTCTAAATACACGTGTGAATGTGGAAGCGCGGGAGGAAAATACACTCGCGATTAGGCGAGGATTAATTTATGTGGAAGCACGGGAGGAAAATACACTCACGATTAGGCGAGGATTAATTTATACACATTGAGTATGGAAAGTATAAATACACGTGTGAATGTGGAAGCGCGGGAGGAAAATACACTCGCGATTAGGCGAGGATTAATTTTTACATGTATTGAGCACGGAAAGTATAAATGCACGTGCAAGTTTGGAAGCAGGGGAGGAAAATACACTCGCGATTAGGCGAGGATTAATTTATGTGGAAGCGCAGGAGGAAAATACACTCGCGATTAGGTGAGGATTAATTTATGTGGAAGCACGGGAGGAAAATACACTCACGATTAGGCGAGGATTAATTTATACACACTGAGTATGGAAAGTATAAATATACGTGCGAATGTGGAAGCGCGGGAGGAAAATACACTCACGATTAGGCGAGGATTAATTTTTACACATATTGAGCACGGAATGTACGCGTGAAAATGTGTTCAAAGCATCTTTTGGGGACTATCTTATTTTTAGACGGTGTAAAAATGAGCGAAAGGTTGTGAAAATAGATCTTTGCTTAACAAATCGTCGTCGGAACGTGACCCGGGATGACTTTGAGCTCTTCAGTGTGGTTTGACGTTCTCTTCTGATCAAACGGTTTTGCTTTGAACCGGTTTAACCATCCTTCGGGTTTGGTTTTAATCTCGGGGCGGATTTAATCGCTTGAGGACGCCGCGTTTTTCCCACTTTGCAAACATTTCTGGTTTCCTTTCGCTTTTCCCCGCTTGGTTTTGCGATGATCTTGGCTTATCCTCCATTCCTGGGCTTCCCATCGGGATTTGGTGGGAAAAGCGGCTGTTTTAGGAGCCCCGAATCGTGTGGATGGTGAAAACACACAAAGAACGTGGGCGGGAGTCACCGCTAAACCAAGACTAAAGCTTCAGAGCCTAAAACATGCGTCCCGTCCCAAAATTCAACACTTATAAAGATTTTTGTAGGTAGAAAAATGGGCAAAAGAGCTTTTCCAAAGAGAATCATTGATAAGCCCAGCTTAAGGCTGAGGTGATTTTAGACTCCGCATCTGAATATAGGGTGATAATCCTGACTTTTTTAGTAGGAAATTGCATTTAGGTGTCAGTTTTAAGCATGGTTATTGATCAAATACGCTGAGGCATCCGTCAAGAGCTTAGGTTTAAGCGTTGCCTCTTAAAACCGAGCTTAAAGGAGGCTGGTGACCCCTCTGTGGGTTAAGAAACTCAAGACAAGCCCAGGAGCTTGTGGTGGAGGAAGAGTCACCATTTTGCTTTCCTACAAATGCTTGAAGTTTAAGCTGAGCTTAAAGTTTAAAGTTTAAGCTGAGCTTAAAGTTAGTCAGAGCTGTTAAACTGGGCCTTCTCTGGCCTCTTTCTGGATGTACTAAATTCCTTTCGTAGGGGGCAAAATGTCACATCTTTCGTATCCCTGAAAATGAAATTAAAGTGTTTTTTTAATTGGTTTAATTAATTTATTGGCTCTAATACGTGAGGAGCTGGTTTTGGAGGATTTAACAGGTATTTAGGGCCTATTTAACGAGCGCAAACGACGGTAAATGACCTTGATATTAAAAAGACGTCGTTTGTGGTTACAATTGTCTTCCTACAAGCTTAAATTTTTGGTGATTTTGGGCAATTTGGGGCGATTTCCTTGAAAATCCGAAGTGGGAACAACGGATCGATCGCCGCTCTGGCCTCCAGGTGTCAAGGCGCTAAGCCGGGCTTTGAAACACTTAAACCTGCGTTAAACCCAGGCCTTGGAACCGGCTTAAACTGGGAAGGACTTTCTGGGCTGGAAAGAGCTTTTTGGGCCGTAATTCTGGATTAACGGGTGTTTCTTGTCCTTCCAGATCTTTCTTTCGATAGTCGCGTCGAAAATGAAGGTCAGAGGGTCGAGCTGGTGAAGAACCCAAAGGATCGACTCACATTTCAGGTAATTCTTCTCAGTTTTAATCCTTTGCCCACGAGTGGGATTTATCTTTATCATTGGCGTTTCGGGGCAGAAACGGGACCGCGGAAATGAATTAATTAGAGCCGCGCTCGTTATCTTGGGCGCTTCGGATTGAGTTTGGTCCCGTACGAGCCGCAGCGAATGCATCCGTGGATTGACCAGATTTACCGATGGGGTTAAACGAACCTCCGGCTTCGTTAACGCTGGATCCAACTTGATGGTCCCAACGCTTCATTAGATGATGGATTTAAATCCAGTCTCCGGAGGGAGGTGATTCCGGCAGCGAAAATGGAGCCGTGGGTTGCAGGGTGGACATCTGCTCCACCATGGATCTCCATGGGGACGTGTGCTCCGTCATGGACTTCATGGGTGCAGGGACATGTGCTCCATCGTGGACCTTCATGGGTGCGGGGACACGTGCTCCATCGTGGACTTCATGGGCTGTAGGAACATCTGCTCCACCGTGGTCTTCACCATGGGCTGCAGGGTGGACATCTGCTCCATTGTGGACCTCCATGGGCTTTCAGGATGGACATCTTCTCCACCATGGATCTCCATGGGCTGCAGGAACATCTGCTCCACCGTGGTCTTCACTGTGGACTGCAGAGTGGATGTTTGCTCCACTATGGACCTCTGTGGGCTTCAGGATGGATGTGATCTTCACCGTGGGCTTTAGGGTGGACGTCTCCACCATGGATCTCCATGGGATGAAAGGGCTTTTACTCCACCATGGTGTTCACCATGGGCTTCAGGATGGACGTCTTCTCCACCATGGATCTCCATGGGCTGCAGGGACATCTGCTCCACCACGTTCTTCACCATGGGCTGCAGAGTGGATGTTTGCTCCACTATGGACCTCCATGGGCTTCAGGGTGGACATCTTCTCCACCATGGATCTCCATGGGCTGCAGGGACATCTGCTCCACTATGTTCTTCACCATGGACTGCAGAGTGGATGTTTGCTCCACTATGGACCTCCATGGGCTTCAGGATGGACGTCTGCTCCACCATGGTCTTCACCACGGGCTTCAGCGTGGACGTCTCCACCATGGATCTCCATGGGCTGCAGGGACATCTGCTCCACCACGTTCTTCACTGTGTGCTGCAGTGTGGATGTTTGCTCCACTATGGACCTCCATGGGCTTCAGGATGGACATCTGTTCCACCATGGTCTTCACCATGGGCTTCAAGGTGGACGTCTCCACCACGGATCTCCATGGGGTGAGAGGGTATCTGCTCCACCATGTTCTTCACTGTGAGCTGCAGAGTGGATGCTTGGTCCACCATGAACCTCCATGGGCTTCAGGATGGACATCTTCTCCACCATGGATCTCCATAGGCTGCAGGGACATCTGCTCCACCACGTTCTTCACCATGGGCTGCAGTGTGGATATTTGCTCCACTATGGACCTCCATGGGCTTCGGGGTGGATGTCTGCCCCACCGTGGTCTTCACAATGGGCTTCAAGGTGGACGTCTCCACCATGGATCTCCATGGGCTGCAGAACATCTGCTCCGTGGCTTCCAGGGTGACCAACCTGCTCCACCGCGACCCTCTGGGTTTGGATGATGCCGGAGGGCGTTGGTGGGACCTCAGATTCACATCACTCATCACTTGCACTGGGGACACCTCTTGATCCCACTGGATGGCAATTCAGCCCTTAAGCCTGGCTCAACCCTTAAGCCTGGCTCAACCCTTAAGCCTGGCTTAACACTCCATCGTTGGTTTAAATCACCCTTTGTGAACGGGGTGAAGGAGCCGCTCAAATATTCACCAACTCAACCCAACATCATTTCCGCGCCGGCTTCTACACCCGTAACCCATAAATATCGGTGATAAAATGATGGATAAACCGCTTATCACGTCATCGACCCCCCTCGGGATCTCAGTGTGTAAGATATTAATTGATTAAAGTTGATTATTGTCCGAAATACATTGAAACGTTGGCCCCCCTTTTTGTCCCCACTCCCCCCTTTTTGTCCCCCCCTTTTTTGTGTGTGCACCCCCCTTTTTTGTGTCCCCCCCCCTTTGTTGCCCCTCCCCCGTTTCCCCCCTTTTTGCCCCCTTTTTTATGTGTGTCCCCCCCTTTATTGTGTGTGTCCCTTTTTTCTCCCCCCTTTTGTGTCCCCCCCTTTTTGCCCCACCCCCTTTCCCCCTCCCCTGTTCCCCCCCTTTTTTGCATCGTCCCCCCCTTTATTGTGTGTGTCCCCCCCTTTATTGTGTGTGTCCCCCCCTTTATTGTGTGTGTCCCCCCTTTTTTTCCTCCCCCCTTTTTTGTGTCCCCCCCCCCCTTTTTGTGTCCCCCCCTTTGTTGCCCCACCCCCTTTCCCTCCCCTGTTCCCCCTGGTCCCCCCTTTTTTTGCGTCGTCCCCCCTTTTTTTGCGTCGTCCCCCCTTTTTTTTGCGTCGTCCCCCCTTTTTTTGCGTCGTCCCCCCTTTTTTTGCGTCGTCCCCCTTTTTTGCGTCGTCCCCCCTTTTTTTGCGTCGTCCCCCCTTTTTTTGCGTCGTCCCCCCTTTTTTTGCGTCGTCCCCCCTTTTTTTGCGTCGTCCCCCCTTTTTTTGCGTCGTCCTCCCTTATTGTGTGTGTCCCCCCCTTTATTGTGTCTCCCCCCCTTTTTTGTGTCCCCTCCTTTGTTGCCACACCCCCTTTCCCTCCCCTGTTCCCCCCTTTTGCCCCTCCCCATTTTTTGCCCCTCCCCATTTTTTGCCCCTCCCCATTTTTTGCCCCCCTTTTATTGTGTCGTGTCCCCCCTTTTATTGTGTCCCCCCCCCTTTTATTGTGCATGTCCCCCCTCCCTTTTTCGTGTCCCCCCCCCCTTTTTTGTGTCCCCCCTTTGTTGCTCCACCCCCTTTCCCTCCCCCCTTCCCCCCCCCTTTTTGCCCTCATTTTTTTGCACCCCCCCCTCCCCCCTTTTTCCAATCTGACCTTAACGGCTGAATTTCAGGAAGGAATTTGCCCTGCAAGCAGAAACCCACCCGCACAAAACCTTCCCCATTGGTGCCGCTTCCCGCGGTTCCGCCGGCGTCCGGCGTCCGTCCCCCCGTCCCCCGACCCACGTCCGTAACAGCCGATCCCCTGTTGTTCCGCCGGCGTCCGGTGTCCGTCCCCTCGTCCGTAACAGCCGATCCTGTTGTCCCCAGCAGGCCCGGGACCCGAAGGCAGCTGTGCCTGCGCCCGCAGGAGATCGATGGACAAGCCAGGCGACCTCTGACCGCGCATCGGCTTCTGGGGCTAAATCCTATGGCAATGTATCCCACAAGGTACATTTGTTAGGCGAGAGCCTCCCTCTAGTACCAGGCTTAGTAAAACCAGCGCCGAGCGCTGAGCCCCGAATACTTAAAACCCGACGTCCAAAGCTCCAAATCCGCGCTGGTAGCGGTCAGTGTTGGGTTTAGACCAGTACCACCAACAAATATAAGCGGGAGTTTAAGACTGAGTGATGTCTTGAGGTTTTATTAGCGCTGGAGGCCCAAAGCGATTCAATGACCCCACGATGAGAAACGTTTTCTTACTCGTTTTCCTCCTCGCTTTTCCCCCGTATCACTCGGAACTGGTGACTAACGAGGCTCTCGCACAATATAGAGTCATCTTTAATTAATAGCTGCGTGTTTTCTCTAATTCATAGCTGCGTTTCTTAAGCTTAAGACGGGCTACGTGTGCTGTAGGTTATCTACCTAAAAATGATCCGTCTAAGTTATCGATTTATCTACCTAAAGATGATTTATCTACCTAAAGATGATCTACGTAAAAATTATATCGAAATTTATATCTAAATTATGTCTACCTAATGTCTACCTAAACATCGTCAACCTAAAGATTAGCTACTGAAACAATCTACCTAATGTTATCTACCTAAATTATCTACTTAAAGTTATTATCCACCTAGACTGTCTACCTGAATTAGCTACCTAAAGATTATCTACTTAAATTAACTACCTAAAGATTATCTGCTTAATTAACTACCTGGAGATTATCTACTTAAATTAACGACCTGAAGATTATCTACTTAGATACCTAAAGCTCAGCTCAGCGCGCACCCAAAAAGCAGCTTTTTGGCATTAAATTGGGGTGGTTGTTGCCACCGAGGAGCTGCCGAGCGTTGGCCAACACCAACTCAACTCCTCATGGTGTTGGCAAAGCCAACCTGGGGCTTTGGCTCGTTAGAGCCTCGTTTAGAGTTAACGAAGACTCTTCATGGAGAGCGAAGACTCTTCATGGAGAGCGAAGACTCTTCATGGAGAGCAAAGACTCTTCATGGAGAATGTAGACCCTTCATGGAGAATGTAGACTCTTCATGGAGAGCAAAGACCCTTCATGGAGAATGTAGACCCTTCATGGAGAATGTAGACTCTTCATGGAAAGCAAAGACCCTTCATGGAGAATGTAGACCCTTCATGGAGAATGTAGACCCTTCATGGAGAATGTAGACCCTTCATGGAGAATGTAGACCCTTCATGGAGAGCGAAGACTCTTCATGGAGAGCGAAGACTCTTCATGGAGAGCGAAGACTCTTCATGGAGAGCGAAGACTCTTCATGGAGAACGTTGTTGAGTAGATTAGGCAAGAACAGGCCTAAAACAGGGTAGAATGTTCGTTATGTTTGGAACGTTGACGTGATTTGTTGTGGCAACAGCGCTGTCGCTAAGGCCTGGTTGCCCGAGCTAGTCTAGTTGATGTTCACCAGTTTAAGCTGAGCTTTGTACCCAAAGCTGTATTTGAGGTGCCCTCATGTCTCCGCAGGGTGTCCGGTGAGGAATGCAATGGGATCAACAGCATGTCGACGGAAAGCGGCCCCGGAACGAGACTGAGGAACCTGCCGGTGATGGGGGACGGACTGGAGACCACCCAGATGTCCGCGGCGCAGTCGCAGGCTCAACCGCAGCCCGGCGGCGTGGTCGGCGTGAACCCCCCTCCGCCGGAGACTTCCAACCCTAACAAACCCAAGCGTATGACCAACCAGCTGCAGTATCTGCTCAAGGTGGTGCTGAAGACGTTATGGAAGCACCAGTTTGCGTGGCCTTTCCAGCAGCCTGTAGACGCCGTCAAGCTGAACCTCCCCGTGAGTAGAGTTGGAGGGAGAGCGAACGGGGATGGAGACGGGGGGTGGATGAGGGGAGGGCTTCTTGCTCATCTTGGGGCTCAAAATGGCGCCAGAATCGCCTCAGGGACCAAAATGGCGCCAGAATCACCTCAGGGATCAAAATGGTGGCACCACAATCACCCTAAGGCTCAAAATGGCGCCAGAATCACCTCAGGGACATCAAAATGGCGCCAGAATCACCTCAGGGACCAAAATGGCGCCAGAATCACCTCAGGGATCAAAATGGTGGCACCACAATCACCCTAAGGCTCAAAATGGTGCCAGAATCACCTCAGGGACCAAAATGGCGCCAGAATCACCTCAGCAGTCAAAGTGGTGACCCCAGGGGTGGCGGGATGACCTCAGGGCTCAAAATGCCACTAAAATGACCTCAAAACACAAAATGGCGGCCCCAGGGATATCAGAATCACCTCAAGGTTCAACATGGGGCACCAGGGGCACCAAAATCACCTCAGGGTCAAAATGGCGCCAGAATCACCTCAGGGTCAAAATGGCGCCAGAATCACCTCAGGGGTCAAAATGGCGCCAGAATCACCTCAGGGCCCAAAATGGCGCCAGAATCACCTCAGGGTCAAAATGGCGCCAGAATCACCTCAGGGCTCAAAATGGCGCCAAAATCACCTCAGGGCTCAAAATGGCGCCAAAATCACCTCAGGGCCCAAAATGGCGCCAGAATCACCTCAGGGATCAAAATGACACCAGAATCACTCGATCTTAAAGGTCTTTTCCAACCCAAATCATTTAACGATTCTCAATTAGCTGTTTTAAGACAAAACAGCTCTAAATATATAATCTATTACCCCGCCATTAAGCTATTTAATACCGTCGTGGCACAAATGAGCGCACGGAGAGCGCCCGTTCTCTAGTAACGGCCTTTCCAGCCCTTAAACTCCATAAAAACACATATTTGGGGTGATTTTTGCCTTCCCACACCCACAATCTCCCTCTTTGCCCTTTGCAGGATTATTATAAGATAATTAAAACTCCGATGGATATGGGAACAATAAAGAAACGCTTGGAGAATAACTACTACTGGAACGCTCAAGAATGTATCCAGGATTTTAACACCATGTTTACAAACTGCTACATCTACAACAAGGTACAAAACGATCCCGGGACACCAACGTTATCAAAGAAATACTTAAAAAATTGGGTCTGCGCTTCCTGTTTTGTGATGAAGGCCATTTGAGGCTGGTTGGAAACTGGGATCTGGTGGGGGGCGAAGATTTCGGATCTGATAGGGATGAGGTTTCTCATCTGTGATAGGAATCGGGGTAAGGAAACCGGAGCCTCGAACTGTCATTATCTGGAGATTAAGAAACCCAAATGTAACGATCAATATAGATCAGATCTCCAATCGAATAGAGATTCGATGTCTAGTCTAGAATAACTACAGATGTCTAGTCTAGAATACATCTCAATGTCTGGTCTAGAATAACTACAGGTGTCTGGTCTGGAATAACTACAGATGTCTGGTCTGGAATAACTACAGATGTCTAGGCTAGAATACATCTCGATGTCTGGTCTAGAATAACTACAGATGTCTAGGCTAGAATACATCTCGATGTCTGGTCTAGAATAACTACAGATGTCTAGGCTAGAATACATCTCGATGTCTGGTCTAGAATAACTACAGGTGTCTAGTCTAGAATACATCTCGATGTCTGGTCTAGAATAACTACAGGTGTCTAGTCTAGAATACATCTCGATGTCTAGTCTAGAATAACTACAGGTGTCTAGTCTAGAATAGATCTGGTTCTCTGGTCTAGAATAACTACAGGTGTCTGGCCTAGAATACATCTCGATGTCTAATCTAGAATAACTATAGATGTCTAGTCTAGAATACATCTCGATGTCTGGTCTAGAATAACTACAGGTGTCTAGTCTAGAATACATCTCGATGTCTAGTCTAGAATAACTACAGGTGTCTAGTCTAGAATACATCTGGCTCTCTGGTCTAGAATAGCTACAGGTGTCTAGTCTAGAATACATCTGGCTCTCTGGTCTAGAATAACTACAGGTGTCTGGCCTAGAATACATCTCGATGTCTAGTCTAGGATACATCTCAATGTCTAGTCTAGGATACATCTCGATGTCTAGTCTAGAATAACTACAGATGTCTAGTCTAGAAGACATCTCGATGTCTGGTCTAGAATAGCTACAGATGTCTAGTCTAGAAGACACCCCGATGTCTGGTCTAGAATAACTACCGATGTCTCGGCTAGAATAACTACAGATGTCTAGTCTAGAAGACATCTCGATGTCTGGGCTAGAATAACTACAGGTGTCTAGTCTAGAATACTAATTGGTTTCTAATCCCGAATGCAAACCGGTTTCCAATCCAGAATGCGAACTGGTTTCCAATCCAGAGCACGGCTCGATCTCTAATCTAGAGCGCAAACCGATTTCTAATCCGGAACACGAGTCACTTTCTAATCCAGAACGCACCTCAATTTCTAATCCAGAACACACCTCGATTTCTAATCTATATTATAGATTAGATTAAGAAAGCCTGAACACAGCACCATCTTAATCTGTAGATTAATAAAACCTGAGTGTAACACCATCTACAGCACAATCTATAACACGGATTAGACTTCGGATCTAACCCAGATTTGATTTCTAATCGAGAACATAGATCAAGCAAACCGAAACATTGCACTCCATAGGTTTAAAAAGCCCGAAGGCAGCATCTGTAGCAGCAAACCCCTTTATTTATATCAAGATATATGTTTCCATATATAAGTCTGGCTTAATTTGCCGTGTGTCCCTTTCCCGCAGCCAGGGGATGACATAGTCTTAATGGCGGAAGCTCTAGAGAAGCTTTTCCTGCAGAAGATCTCGGAAATGACGCAGGAGGAGACGGAAATCGTTATCGCGCAGACCAAGGGGAGGGGGCGCGCGAGGAAGGAACCAGGTACGGCCCCCACGTCCATCCCGCCGTTAAGCCGGGCTTAGCGTGGCGCCTGGTTTGATCCGGACTCGACTTGGGGGGGTTTAATGGGGGTGTTAGTTAAAGCCAAGCGTCGTTCCGGGGATCACGGGTGTTCTCAGCGCCTTGTTTGATTGCGTTGAATGGCTGAGAGGAAGGGAAGGGAAGAAAGGAAAAGGAAGGGAAGGGAAGAAAGGAAAAGGAAGGGAAGGGAAAAGGAAGGGAGGGGAAAAGGAAGGGAAGGGAAAAGGAAGGGAAGGGAAAGGAAGGGAAGGGAAAAGGGAAGGGAAGGGAAAAGGGAAGGGAAGGGAAAAGGAAAAGGAAGGGGAAGGGAAAAGGAAGGGAAGGGAAAAGGAAGGGAAGGGAAAAGGAAGGAAGGGGAAAGGAAAAGAAGGGAAGGAAAGGAAGGGAAGGGAAAAGGAAGGGAAAGGAAAAGGAAGGGAAGGGAAAAGGAAAAGGAAGGGAAAAGGAAGGGAAGGGAAAAGGAAGGGAAGGGAAAAGGAAAAGGAAGGGAAAAGGAAGGGAAGGGAAAAGGAAGGGAGGGGAAAAAGGAAGGGAAGGGAAAAGGAAGGGAAAGGGAAGGGAAAAGGAAGGGGAAGGGAAAAGGAAGGGAAGGAAAAGGAAGGGAAGGGAAAAGGAAGGGAAGGGAAAAGGAAGGGAAGGGAAAAGGAAGGGGAAGGGAAAAGGAAGGGAAGGAAAGGGAAAAGGAAGGAAAGGGAAGGGGAAGGAAAATGAAGGGGAAGGGAAGGAAAATGAAGGGCAAGGGAAGGAAAAGGAAGGAAGGAAAAGGAAAGGAAAAAAGGTAGGAAAGGAAAAGACGGACTCCCCCTCCTGGGCCAGGGAAGGGGCCTTAGGCCTGAGCTCGGGCTTTTGCCGGGCAGGTCCTGTCACCGGTTTTGGTTCCGTTTTGCCCAACGAGCCATCAAAATAACCCTCACGAAGTAAAAAACGCGGCCGGTGTTCGTCCCCGGCCGCTTCCTCGAGAGCCGCAAGTCGGCAGTTCAACAACACGAACCTTCGTTCCAAAACGCTTAATTGCTTTTCCCCTCCAATTAAACGCCGTTTGAAGCGCGCAGCCATTTCCTCTGTGTTTCCTCTCGCCAGGGACATCCAAACCGGGATCATCGGCCGTTCCCAACGCCACCCCGGCCTCCTCCCCGGCGCCGCCGCCGCCGCAGCCGCTCGCGGCGCCGCCGCCGCCGCACCAATTCCCCCCCGTCACCCCCGACCTCATCGTCCCCGCGCCCGTGATGACGATGGTGCCTCCGCAGCCGCCCGCGCCGGCCCCCCCCGGCCCCGGCGCCGCCCGCCCCGGCCCCCCCAGCCCCTCCAACCGCACCCGCCCGTCATCCCCACGCCCGCCCAGCCCGTCAAGGTGAGTCTTCCCTTCGTTACCTTAACGACACGGGCGCCATTACCCGAAACCGCTCCGAAAATTCACGTTTGGCCAACGGTTCTTTGTGTTGAGCGGAAAAGGTGCCGCGCTGGCTCTCGGAGCCGGCCTAAAGTTAAACGCGACTCATTGCGCCTGCTTAAAACCGTCCTTGAGCTTTGCGCGACTCAAGGGTTCCATCTTGACTCGCGCCATTGGCTTTTGTTGGTGGAGATGAGATAATCACAGAATCCCAGAATGTCAGGGGTTGGAAGGGACCTCAAAGCTCATCCATCCAACCCCCCGGAGCAGGAACACCCAGCTGAGGTGACACAGGAATGTGTCCCTCTCCTTGAACTTGAACTGAGGGGCCACAACTGGACACACTGTTCCAGATGTGACACACTATTCCAGGTGTGGCCTCCCCAGGGCAGAGCAGAGGGGCAGGAGAACCTCTCTGACCTACTGACCCCCCCCTTCTAATCCCCCCCAGGTCCCATTGGCTTCCTGGCCACAAGGGCCCAGTGCTGGCTCAGCCCACAGCACCCGCTGTTCCCAGCTGGTCTCCCATCCAAGCACTGAGCGGGCCCGACCCTGCTGAGCTTCCCAGAGCAGACGGGATGGGGCGTTCTCAGGGTGCTATGGCTGTATATGTTATATGTGTATATATATGTGTTCCCCAACTATATCCTGATAATATCTGAAATAAAGGGCAGAGTAGAGGGGCAGGAGAACCTCTCTGACCTACTGACCACCCCCTTCTACTCCAGCCCAGGTACCACTGGTCTCCCATCCAAGCACTGAGCGGGCCCGACCCTGCTTAGCTTCCCAGATCGGACAAGATTGGGCGTTCTCAGGGTGCTATGGCTGTATATATTATATATATGTATATGTTCCCTGAGTATATCCTGATAGTATCTGAACTAAAGGGCAGAGCAGAGGGGCAGGAGAACCTCTCTGACCTACTGACCCCCCGCTTCTGACCCCCCAGGTCCCATTGGCTTCCTGGCCACAAGGGCCCAGTGCTGGCTCATGGTCACCCTGCTGTCCCCAGCACCCCCAGCTCCCTTTCCCCTCCGCTGCTCTCTAATATGTAATTTCCCAACCTATACTGGACCCTGGGGCTGTTCCTGCCCAGATCAACACTCTACACTTGTTCTATCTCATTGAATTTCTCCTCCCCAGCCTGTCCAGGTCTCTGATGGCAGCACAGCTCCCAGTGTCCCCACTGCTCCAGCTGGTGTCACCAGCAAACTGGGTGACACTCACTCTATTCCCTCATCCAAATCATTGATGGATATATTGAATAATATAGACCCCTGGGGCACTGCGCTGGATCCAGGCCCCAACTGGCCTCTGCCCCATTGCCCACGACCCTCTGGCTTCTTCCCTCCTGGTTTTTACGTAGAGCTCAACAAATCTCAGCATTAGCGTTAGAGCCCGAGCGCCGGCAAATCCGGCGAGAAACGCGACGCCGGGGGTTAAATTACCTTTGTCCTTTGTTTCGTAGACAAAAAAAGGGGTGAAGAGGAAAGCAGACACCACGACCCCCACCACCATCGACCCGATCCACGACTCCTCGTCGCTCCCCGCCGAGCCCAAAGCCACCAAATGCGGCCCGCGGCGGGAGAGCAGCCGCCCGGTGAAGCCGCCCAAGAAGGACGTTCCGGATTCCCAACAACACGCGGCGGAGAAGAGCAGCAAGATCTCGGAGCAGTTGAAATACTGCGGCGGGATCATCAAGGAGATGTTCGCCAAGAAACACGCAGCCTACGCTTGGCCCTTCTACAAACCCGTGGACGTGGAGGCGCTGGGGCTGCACGACTATTGCGACATCATCAAACACCCCATGGATCTGAGCACCATCAAGGTAAGTCGGACATTCGGGACGGACAGACGGACAAAACTACGCAACATCGTCCCAATTTGCCCTCAAAATGGTCGTTTTTGGTTCCAAATCTGAACTTTTAAGTCAGGAAACCTTAATTCCTTACGTCGAAATCCACGGCTTTTTACTTATCAATTATTAATTCGTTATTTTGAAGGCTTTAAGTTTTTAATTACCAAATCCATACAAAACAACCCTGTTACTATTTAAACCCTAGAGAACGGAAACCACAGGAATGCGGAGATTTGATTTAAACCACCATTTTTGGAGCTTTTCTGCCCAAATCAGCCTTGTCTTAAGCACACGTAGTTCCCTCTACTTCCAAATCACTTCCCCTTCCCCTCAAAATGTTAATTAATCATTGCGCTCGTTGCGTTTGCAAATTGCAACGTCGTCCCCATTTCCCCTCAAAATGGTCGTTTTTGGTTCCAAATCTGAACTTTTAAGTCAGGAAACCTTAATTCCTTACGTCGAAATCCACGGCTTTTTAGTTATCAATTCTTAATTCGTTATTTTAATTACCAAACCAAAACTATGCAATACATACAAAACAACCCTGTTACTATTTAAACCCTAGAGAACGGAAACCACAAGAATGCGGAGATTTGATTTAAACCACCATTTTTGGAGCTTTTCTGCCCAAATCAGCCTTGTCTTAAGCACACGTAGTTCCCTCTACTTCCAAATCACTTCCCCTTCCCCTTCCCCTTCCCCTCAAAATGTTAATTAATCATTGCGCTCGTTGCATTTGCAAATTGCAACGTCGTCCCCATTTCCCCTCAAAATGGTCGTTTTTGGTTCCAAATCTGAACTTTTAAGTCAGGAAACCTTAATTCCTTACGTCGAAATCCACGGCTTTTTAGTTATCAATTCTTAATTCGTTATTTTAATTACCAAACCAAAACTACGCAATACATACAAAACAACCCTGTTACTATTTAAACCCTAGAGAACAGAAACCACAGGAATGCGGAGATTTGATTTAAACCACCATTTTTGGAGCTTTTCTGCCCAAATCAGCCTTGTCTTAAGCACACGTAGTTCCCTCTACTTCCAAATCGCTTCATTTTGATGAGCGGCTGCAAATTAATCACCATTTCCCCTGGAAATGTTAATTAATCATCACGCTCGTTGCGTTTGCAAATTGCAACGTCGTCCCAATTTGCCCTCAAAATGGTCATTTTTGGTTCCAAATCTGAACTTTTAAGTCAGGAAACCTTAATTCCTTACGTCGAAATCCACGGCTTTGTAGTTATCAATTATTAATTCGTTATTTTGAAGGCTTTAAGTTTTTAATTACCAAACGTTAAATGGCGATTTAGAAGTTGTGAGGTTTTTAGTTACCAAACCTCAGTTCGTTATTTTGAAGTCGTTAATATTTTAGTGACCAAACGTTAATTTACGATTTAAAAGTCATTATATTTTAGCTACCGAACCTTAATTGATGATTTTGAAGTCGTTAATGTTTTAACTCCGACTCCTTCGCCCACGTTGGGTTTGGTTTTAAACCCTTGATGCTGTTCAGAAGGAAACGACATGTTTTCCGTGACTCCTTTGGGTCAAAACCAACCAATTTTGGTCAAAAGAAAGACTCATTTTGGTCAAACTACTCATTTTGGTCAAACGCGCCATTGTTCTTTTGACCCAAATTAGTTGTTTTCTTGCCCAAAATCAGTCACTTTTGACCAAAATGAGTCATGGAGCGCACGTCAGCCTCTTCTGAACCGCATCGAGGACCCCCGCTCTAATCTTTATAAACCATCTGCAGTCCTTCGTTTGACCCAAATTAGTTGTTTCTTTGACCAAAAGTAGTTGTTTCTTTGACCAAAATTAGTTGTTCTTTTGACCCAAACTGGTGGTTCTTTTGACCAAAATCTGTCATTCCGTTTTGATCCCTGAGGTGATTCTGGCGCCATTTTGATCCCTGAGGTGATTCTGGCGCCATTTTGATCCTTGGGGTGATTTTGGTGCCATTTTGATCCCTGAGGTGATTTTGGGGTCGTTTTGAGCCCTGAGGTGATTTTGGGGCCATTTTGATCCCTGAGGTGATTCTGGCGCCACTTTGATCCCTGAGGTGATTTTGGGGCCATTTTGAGCCCTGAGGTGATTTTGGGGCCACTTTGAGCCCTGAGGTGATTTTGGGGCCATTTTGAGCCCTGAGGTGATTTTGGGGCCATTTTGATCCTTGGGGTGATTTTGGTGCCATTTTGATCCTTGGGGTGATTTTGGTGCCATTTTGATCCCTGAGGTGATTCTGGCGCCATTTTGATCCCTGAGGTGATTCTGGCGCCATTTTGATCCTTGGGGTGATTTTGGTGCCATTTTGATCCCTGAGGTGATTTTGGGGTCGTTTTGAGCCCTGAGGTGATTCTGGCGCCATTTTGATCCCTGAGGTGATTCTGGCGCCATTTTGACCCTGAGGTGATTCTGGCGCCACTTTGATCCTTGGGGTGATTTTGGGGCCATTTTGATCCCTGAGGTGATTCTGGCGCCATTTTGACCCTGAGGTGATTCTGGCGCCATTTTGATCCTTGGGGTGATTCTGGCGCCATTTTGATCCGTGAGGGGATTCTGGGACCATTTTGATCCCTGAGGTGATTCTGGCGCCATTTTGATCCTTGGGGTGATTTTGGCGCCATTTTGCTCCCTGAGGTGATTTTGGTGCCATTTTGAGCCCTGAGGTGATTCTGGCGCCATTTTGAGGCACTTGGGGGTCGCTCCTTGGTTCTCCTGCCCCTCTGCTCTGCCCTGGTGACCCACACCTGGAATATTGTGTCACATCCTGAATAGTGTGTCCAGTTGTGGCCCCTCAGTTCAAGGACAGGGACACGTTCCTGTGTCACCTCACCTGGGCGTCCCTGCTCCACAATGGATGATTTTCGAGGTCCAACCCCTGCCATGCTGTGATTTGCACCTTTTCTCTCCCATTCAGTCCAAACTGGAGAACCGGGAGTACCGAGACGCTCAGGAATTCGCCGCCGACGTGCGACTCATGTTCTCCAACTGCTACAAGTACAACCCGGCCGACCACGAGGTGGTGGCCATGGCGCGGAAACTGCAGGTAGATCGCGATCCGACCGCTCGCCACTTATTTATCCAGCCTACAACCCATCAAATAACACCAAAATTGGTCAACGCGGTGGATAACGGTGCAAAAAATGATCATTTTTGCAGTGGAAGTGATGCAAGATGGGCCTCACTCCGCCCATTAGCCTCTTTAAACTCTTTATTTCATCCTTTTTTGTGTCCTTTGAGGGAGTAAGGAGGGAAAGCGTGGCTCCAAAATGACACATTTTCCCCCAAAAAACACCTAGAGAGGATAAACATGACGTTAATTCTCGCTTGGGCTTTTTTAATGTGAGCTTTGAGGTCCCTTCCAACCCCTGACATTCTTTGATTCTGTGAATTAATTCATTAAAAAGTCCCAAAACTTAACGCACGCTCCACAAAATCATCTCAATTCTGTCTTATTAAAGAAATAATTTATTTGTGTTTAATAACTTCACTGGGACGTGTGTGATACAAACCAGACAGCCCCGGAGTCCCCTAACGAGAAGCATCGTTTGCTGGTGATAATCACTTTCTGGTTCACGGAAAACAATAATTAGGTTATAAATAATCACTAATTGCAGTGATTCAGTGATAATTACAGCATGTGCATCCGTTGTCCCGAATTGATGCCGTTCCTGGCAAATCTCGTTTATTCCTCCCGTGTTTTCCGCTCGTTTTCACTGAAATTTAAGCCCAAGCGCGTTGATGAATTTAATGGTGTTTCTAATTAATTTAACGGCGTTTTTAATTAATTAAATGGCATTTTTGAAGCAAATTTAAGCAGCAAAACATCTCCAGTGCCTGGAAAAGGAAAAAATAACCCGAATTAAGGTGGGAGAAGTTGAGCCCGTTCGCGGGAGCTGCCAAAACTGGGTTTGTTTTGTCTGTCGCTGGTTTGTTCTTCATGAAGTGGCAACTTGGGGGGAAAAATGGGGGATTGGGTGCAAGTGGCACTTGGTCCCTTCAAGGAACCGGAAAAATAGGCTAAAACGTTTCCTTGAGATGAAGTCAGTGGCGCTGAGGGATAGAACCGGGTCTAAATGGAGCCAGGCTGTCAGTAAAGCCAGGTCAAAACGCAGCCAGGATGTATATAAAGCCAGGTCTAAACACAACCAGGTTAAAACACAACCAAGGTTGTAAATAAAACCAGATCTAAACACAACCAGGCTATAAATAAAGCCAGGTCTAAACACAACCAGGCTCTAAACGCAACCAGGCTGTCAATAAAACCAGGTCTAAACCAGACTCTAAACATGACCAGGCCGTAAATAAAGCCAGATCTAAACGCAACCAGGTATAAGCACAACCAGGCTGTAAATAAAGCCAGGTCTAAACATGACCAGGCCGTAAATAAAACCAGGTCTAAACACAACCAGGCTGTAAATAAAGCCAGGTCTAAACACAACCAGGCTGTGAGTAAAGCCAGGTCTAAACATGACCAGGCTGTGAGTAAAGCCAGGTCTAAACACAACCAGGTCTAAACATAACCAGGCCGTAAATAAAGCCAAGTCTAAACACAACCAGGCAGTAAATGAAGCCAGGTTTAAACACAACCGGGCTAAAACATGACCAGGCTGTAAATAAAACCAGATCTAAACACAACCAGGCTGTAAATAAAGCCAGGTCTAAACACAACCAGGTTGTAAATAAAACCAGATCTAAACACAACCAGGCTGTAAATAAAGCCAGGTCTAAACACAACCAGGTTGTAAATAAAATCAGATCTAAACACAACCAGGCTGTAAATAAAGCCAGGTCTAAACACAACCAGGTTGTAAATAAAGCCAGATCTAAACACAACCAGGTTGTAAATAAAGCCAGATCTAAACACAACCAGGTTAAATCCAACCAGGCTGTAAATAAAGCCAGGTCTAAACACAACCAGGTTTTAATACAACGAGGTCTAAATACAACCAGGCTCTAAATAAAACCAGGTCTAAATACAACCATTTCTAAACACAACCAGCCTTTAAACACAACCAGGTCTAAATAGGACCAGGCTTTAAACACAACCAGGTCTAAGTAGGACCAGGCTCTAAACACAACCAGACTCCAAACACAACCAGGTCGAAACATTTCCAGGCTGTAAATAAAACCAGGTCTAAACACAACCAGGTTTTAACACAACAAGGTCTAAATCCAACCAGGCTCTAAATAAAACCAGGTCTCAATACAACCAGGCTTTAAACACAACCAGGTCTAAATAGGACCAGGCTTTAAACACAACCAGGTCTAAATAGGACCAGGCTCTAAACACAACCAGACTCCAAACACAACCAGGTCTAAACATTTCCAGGCTGTAAATAAAACCAGGTCTAAACACAACCAGGTTTTAACACAACAAGGTCTAAATCCAACCAGGCTCTAAATAAAACCAGGTCTCAATACAACCAGGCTTTAAACACAACCAGGTCTAAATAGGACCAGGCTCTAAACACAACCAGACTCCAAACACAACCAGGTCGAAACATTTCCAGGCTGTAAATAAAACCAGGTCTAAACACAACCAGGTTTTAACACAACAAGGTCTAAATCCAACCAGGCTCTAAATAAAACCAGGTCTAAATACAACCAGGCTTTAAACACAACCAGGTCTAAATAGGACCAGGCTCTAAACACAACCAGACTCCAAACACAACCAGGTCGAAACATTTCCAGGCTGTAAATAAAACCAGGTCTAAACACAACCAGGTTTTAACACAAACAAGGTCTAAATCCAACCAGGCTCTAAATAAAACCAGGTCTCAATACAACCAGGCTTTAAACACAACCAGGTCTAAATAGGACCAGGCTTTAAACACAACCAGGTCTAAATAGGACCAGGCTCTAAACACAACCAGACTCCAAACACAACCAGGTCTAAACATTTCCAGGCTGTAAATAAAACCAGGTCTAAACACAACCAGGTTTTAACACAACAAGGTCTAAATCCAACCAGGCTCTAAATAAAACCAGGTCTAAATACAACCAGGCTTTAAACACAACCAGGTCTAAATAGGACCAGGCTCTAAACACAACCAGACTCCAAACACAACCAGGTCGAAACATTTCCAGGCTGTAAATAAAACCAGGTCTAAACACAACCAGGTTTTAACACAACAAGGTCTAAATCCAACCAGGCTCTAAATAAAACCAGGTCTCAATACAACCAGGCTTTAAACACAACCAGGTCTAAATAGGACCAGGCTCTAAACACAACCAGACTCCAAACACAACCAGGTCTAAACATTTCCAGGCTGTAAATAAAACCAGGTCTAAACACAACCAGGTTTTAACACAACAAGGTCTAAATCCAACCAGGCTCTAAATAAAACCAGGTCTCAATACAACCAGGCTTTAAACACAACCAGGTCTAAATAGGACCAGGCTTTAAACACAACCAGGTCTAAATAGGACCAGGCTTTAAACACAACCAGGTCTAAATAGGACCAGGCTCTAAACACAACCAGACTCCAAACACAACCAGGTCTAAACATTTCCAGGCTGTAAATAAAACCAGGTCTAAACACAACCAGGTTTTAACACAACAAGGTCTAAATCCAACCAGGCTCTAAATAAAACCAGGTCTAAATACAACCAGGCTTTAAACACAACCAGGTCTAAATAGGACCAGGCTCTAAACACAACCAGACTCCAAACACAACCAGGTCTAAACATTTCCAGGCTGTTAATAAAACCAGGTCTAAACACAACCAGGTTTTAACACAACAAGGTCTAAATCCAACCAGGCTCTAAATAAAACCAGGTCTAAATACAACCAGGCTTTAAACACAACCAGGTCTAAATAGGACCAGGCTCTAAACACAACCAGACTCCAAACACAACCAGGTCTAAACATTTCCAGGCTGTAAATAAAACCAGGTCTAAACACAACCAGGTTTTTAACACAACAAGGTCTAAATCCAACCAGGCTCTAAATAAAACCAGGTCTAAATACAACCAGGCTTTAAACACAACCAGGTCTAAATAGGACCAGGCTTTAAACACAACCAGGTCTAAATAGGACCAGGCTCTAAACACAACCAGACTCCAAACACAACCAGGTCTAAACATTTCCAGGCTGTATATAAAACCAGGTCTAAACACAACCAGGTTTTAACACAACAAGGTCTAAATCCAACCAGGCTCTAAATAAAACCAGGTCTAAATACAACCAGGCTTTAAACACAACCAGGTCTAAATAGGACCAGGCTTTAAACACAACCAGGTCTAAATAGGACCAGGCTTTAAACACAACCAGGTCTAAGTAGGACCAGGCTCTAAACACAACCAGACTCCAAACACAACCAGGTCGAAACATTTCCAGGCTGTAAATAAAACCAGGTCTAAACACAACCAGGTTTTAACACAACAAGGTCTAAATCCAACCAGGCTCTAAATAAAACCAGGTCTCAATACAACCAGGCTTTAAACACAACCAGGTCTAAATAGGACCAGGCTTTAAACACAACCAGGTCTAAATAGGACCAGGCTCTAAACACAACCAGACTCCAAACACAACCAGGTCTAAACATTTCCTGGCTGTAAATAAAACCAGGTCTAAACACAACCAGGTTTTAACACAACAAGGTCTAAATCCAACCAGGCTCTAAATAAAACCAGGTCTCAATACAACCAGGCTTTAAACACAACCAGGTCTAAATAGGACCAGTCTCTGAATAAAACCATCTTGGAGACGGTGAAAACTCCAGGAGAGTTGGAGGTTTTGTAGGGTGGGACCCCCCATCACCGACCCCGGTGTCACCGACCCAGTGTCACCGACCCCGGTGTCACCGACCCAGTGTCACCGACCCCGGTGTCACCGACCCCGGTGTCACCAACCCGGTGTCACCGACCCCGGTGTCACCGACCCCCCATCACCGACCCCATTTCTCCCCCGTTTTCCAGGACGTGTTCGAGATGCGTTTCGCCAAGATGCCGGACGAGCCCGAGGAGCCGGCGGTTCCGGCCTCGTCCCCGGCCGCGCTGCCCCCGCCCGCCAAGGCCACCGTCCCGTCCTCCAGCGACAGCAGCAGCGACAGCAGCAGCGACAGCGACAGCTCGTCCGACGACTCGGAGGAGGAACGCGCCCAGCGCCTGGCCGAGCTGCAGGAGCAGGTACGCGCGGCTCCGGCGCTCGACTTGGCCCCGGTTGTGCCGCGGTGAGCGGGAAGTGCCGCAAAACGGTTGGGGAACGCGGAGGAGTTGGTGGGGGGGGTGTGTTCCGGGGGGACACGCGAGAGGGGTTGCGAGGGTGGGAATTGGCTGCCTGTGATTGGGTGGTGAATCTGGAGCGGGAAGGAGAATCCAGAGCGGGCAGGACAAGGCAGGAGAATCCAGAGCAGGCAGATTAATCATGAGCAGGCAGGAGAATCTGGAGTGGGAAGGAGAATCTGGAGCAGGCAGGAGAATCCAGAGCAGGCAGATTAATCCGGAGCGGGAAGGAGAATCCGGAGTGGGCAGGACAGGGCAGGAGAATCCAGAGCAGGCAGATTAATCCAGAGTGGGCAGGAGAATCTGGAGTGGGCAGGAGAATCTGGAGCAGGCAGGAGAATCCAGAGCAGGCAGGTTAATCCGGAGCGGGAAGGAGAATCCGGAATGGGCAGGAGAATGCAGAGCAGGCAGATTAATCCGGAGCGGGAAGGAGAATCTGGAGTGGGAAGGAGAATCTGGAGCAGGCAGGAGAATCCAGAGCAGGCAGATTAATCCGGAGCGGGAAGGAGAATCCGGAGTGGGCAGGACAGGGCAGGAGAATCTGGAGTGGGAAGGAGAATCTGGAGCAGGCAGGAGAATCCAGAGCAGGCAGATTAATCCGGAGCGGGCAGGAGAATCCAGAGCAGGCAGATTAATCCAGAGTGGGCAGGAGAATCTGGAGTGGGAAGGAGAATCTGGAGCAGGCAGGAGAATCCGGAGCGGGAAGGAGAATCTGGAATGGGCAGGAGAATCTAGAGCAGGCAGATTAATCATGAGCAGGCAGGAGAATCTGGAGTGGGAAGGAGAATCCGGAGCGGGCAGGAGAATCCAGAGCAGGCAGATTAATCATGAGTGGGCAGGAGAATCTGGAGTGGGACGGAGAATCCAGAGCGGGCAGAAGAATCCAGAATGGGCAGGACAAGGCAAGAGAATCCGGAGTGGGCAGGAGATTCCAGAGCAAGGAGATTAATCTGGAGCGGGCAGGAGAAACCTGAGCAAGCAAGAAAATCCAGAGTGGGCAGGAGAATCCTGAGAAAGCAAGAAAATCCAGAGTGGGCAGGAGAATCCTGAGCAGGCAGAAGAATCCAGAGCGGGCAGGACAAGGCAGGAGAATCTGGAGCAGGCAGGAGAATCCAGAGTGGGAAGGAGAATCCTGAGCAGGCAGGAGAATCCGGAGCGGGCAGAAGAATCCAGAGTGGGCAGGACAAGGCAGGAGAATCCGGAGTGGGCAGGAGATTCCAGAGCAGGCAGATTAATCCAGAGCGGGCAGGAGAATCTGGAGTGGGAAGGAGGATCCAGAGCAGGCAGAAGAATCTGGAGTGGGCAGGACAAGGCAGGAGAATCTGGAGCAGGCAGAAGAATCCAGTGTGTGCAGGACAATCCGGAGTGGGCAGGAGAATCCAAGCAGGCGGGAGAATCCGGAGCGGGCAGGAGAATCCGGAGCGGGCAGGAGAATCCGGAGCGGGCAGGAGAATCCCAAACAGGCCAGACTCTCCTCAACTGCATCTCCTGCATCCTTCCCGTTAGCACCGCTAATTAAAGCATCGTTAGCGCTGACGAAGGGAGCAGCCTCTTCTCCCTTAGAATCACTCCGGAGAGGTTTGTTTCCAGCTGCAGCGGGTGGCGCTTTAATCCACATAAACCAGCGCACCGAAAAGCTGGAAAAATTAATAGTAATTAATATAAAGAATGAGCGTTTGGTAATTGAGAAACAAAGCTAATTACTACGGGGAAAAAGGCGTTAATTGGTGTGTGTTTGGCAGCTGAAGGCCGTGCACGAGCAGCTGGCGGCTCTGTCCCAGCCCCAGCAGAACAAACCAAAGAAAAAGGAGAAAGACAAGAAGGAGAAAAAGAAGGAGAAGCACAAAAAAAAGGAGGAGCTGGAGGAGGCCAAGAAGAGCAAAGCCAAGGAGCCGCCCACCAAAAAGCCCAAGAAGAGCAACAGCACCAGCAGCACCTCCAGGTGAGCCCCGACTGCTCCCGGTACCGGCAGGGACGCCCATCAGCCATTGCCGGGGCTTAAACTGAGCTTTGGGTGTCTAAGAGCGGCTTAAACTGAGCTTTGGGTGTCGAACAGTAGCTTAAACTGAGCTTTGAGTGTCTTAAGAGCAGCTTAAACTGAGCTTTGGTTGTCAAACAGTGGCTTAAACTGAGATTTGAGTGTCTAAGAGCAGCTTAAACTGATCTTTGAGTGTCGAACAGCAGTTTAAATTGAGCTTTAGGTGTCAAACAGCAGTTTATAAACTGAACTTTGGGGGTCTAAGAGCGGCTTAAACGGAGCGTTGAGTGTCTAAGAGCAGCTTAAACTGAGCTTTGAGTGTCAAACAGTGGTTTAAACTGAGCTTTGGGTGTCTGAGGGCAGCTTAAACTGAGCTTTGGGTGTCGAACAGCAGTTTAAACTGAGTTTTGGATGTTGAACAGCAGCTTAAATTCAGCTTGTGGTGTCTAGCAGCAGGTTGAGCTCAGCTTGCGATGTCTAACAGCAGCTTAAACTCAGCTTTGGGTGTCTAACAGCAGGTTGCGCTCAGCTTCGGGTGTCTAACAGCATCTTAAAATGAGCCTTGGTTGTCTAACAGTAGCTTAAACTCAGCTTGTGGTGTCAAACAGCAGCTTAAACTCAGCTTGCGGTGTCTAGTAGCAGGTTGAACTCAGCTTTGGTTGTCTAAAAGCAGCTTAAACTGAGCCTTGGGTGTCTAGCAGCAGGCTAAACTCAGCTTTGGGTGTCTAACAGCAGATTAAACTCAGCTTTAGTTGTCTAGCAGCAGGTTGAGCTCAGCCTTAGGGGTTTAACAGGAGGTTGAACTCAGTTTTGACTGTGTGGCATCAGGTTAAGCTCAAATTCAGGTGTATAACAATGTGTTGAGCTCAGATTTATTGCCTGACAGGAGACTGAGCTCAGTTTACTGCATCCCAACCTCACGGTCGAGCTTTCATTGCCAAAGCTGCTCCTTTGTAGGATAAAACCTAAAAATACTTCATCCCCAGTGTTTTAGTGGTTAAACCTCAGAGCTTAGACCTGAGTGGCTGACATCAGCTTGAGCTCAGCTTACTGCTGAGCCTCATGGTTGAGCATTAAGCTCGAGCTTTCAGTGCCAAAGCTGCTCCTTTCCAGGCCAAAAACTCAGAAATATTAAATCCCGACTGATTTAGTGGTAAAACCTCAGCGTTAGACCTGAGTGGCCGACATCAGCTTGAGCTCAGCTTACTGCTGAGCTCACAGCTGAGCATTAATTAAGCCCAAGCTTTCAGTGCCTAAGCTGCACCTTTCCAGGACGAAAATTAAAAATATTAAATCCCGACTGATTTAGTGGTAAAACCTCAGAGGTTAGACCTGGGCAGCCAACATCAGCTTGAGCTCAGCTTACTGCATCCCAACCCCTGAGCTCACTGCTGAGCTCATGGCTGAGCATGAATTAAGCTCAAGCTTTCAGTGCCTAAGTGCACCTTTCCAGGATGATTCTGAGTGTTTTTAGGCATTAAACCTCAGCGGTTAGACCCGAGTGGCCAACATCAGCTTGAGCTCAGCTTACTGCATCCCAACCCCACAGCTGAGCTTTCAATGCCAAAGCTGCTCCGTTCAATCAAAAATACTAAATCCCGAGTGGTTAAATCTGAGCTTAGACCCGAGTGGCTGCTTGGGGATGTTAGGCCGGGTTTATTTTAACACTGCTCCTTGTTTGAAGTAGTAAGAAGGAGGCGGCGGTGCCCAAGAGCAGCAAAGCGGCGCCGGCCTACGAGTCGGAGGAGGAGGAGAAGTGCAAACCCATGTCGTACGAGGAGAAGCGGCAGCTGAGTCTGGACATCAATAAACTCCCCGGTGAAAAGTTAGGCCGGGTTGTGCACATCATCCAGTCCCGGGAACCCTCGCTTAAAAACTCCAACCCCGACGAGATCGAGATCGACTTCGAGACCCTCAAACCCTCCACCCTGCGCGAGCTCGAGCGCTACGTCACCTCCTGCCTGCGCAAGAAGAGGAAAGCCCCGGGTAGGTCAGGCTTAAACGCGGGTTTAATCTTTCAATACGTTGTAAATCTATTGTAAAAATATTTTAAATACATATTTTTCTAATTAATATCAATAAGCAATTTGCTGTTTTTCCGCCACCTCCTCAGATCAACACATTGGTGCAGCTGAAAACAAAAAAGGGAGTTTTTAGGCCCGGATTAAACGCCTGGCTGGGCCTAAGGAGGAGATATGCCTGGTTTTAGGCTGGCCTAAAGTGGCTGGGTAAAGCCAGACCTGCTGGGATTAAGCACATGGCTGGGCTTAAGGAGGAGAAGACCCCACTCGTCTTAGGCCAAACTAAAACCGCAGTCTAAAGCCAGACTTTTCTACCCTGGAGGGGTTTAGGACAGGCTTAAATCCCATGGGATGGTGACACAGGGGACAGACGCCCCTAGTAAAAAAACATCACCCCAAAGCCTCGGAGACCCCGCTAAGTCCGGCCTAGCGTAGGCCAGCAACAGAAATAAGCAGAGACACGGGTTTAAAGCTTGGCTTAGCCCATCTCGGGGGGACTAATTACCCCTTAACGATGTCGTTATGGTCTCGTTGCAGCGGAGAAGGTGGACGTGATCGCCGGCTCCTCCAAGATGAAGGGATTCTCCTCGTCGGAGTCTGAGAGCACCAGCGAGTCCAGCTCATCTGACAGCGAAGATTCAGAAACAGGTTAGACGCGGTTTATTTAATGACTTAAGTCCTAGACCTGCCTTCTGTATAAATAAATACGTTTTCATTCCTGTCTCGGTCTTTTAATTCTTACTCAAGAACGGAAAAGCCAAACCCGCCGGTTTTGCCGCGTGTTTGGGCTTGACGTGGACGCCTTGGCGGTTCTTAAGCCGGACACGGTGATTTTTCATAAGCTTTGCCTTGCTGAACTTAGGCCTGAGCATGGGAGCCTCAACCCAGCGAGCTCATTGGCTGCTTAATGACATAGATTGGTGGTTTTAGGAAAACGCCATATTTTCCCTCAAAGGAGAGACTTAAACTGTGGAAAAAAATGGGGGCTTATGGCAAAAACTCGCTGCTTCTCCCTCCTTGGGCTCAAATTAGGCTGAGCTTATGTTCTTCTTAATCATTAAGCTTTTCCTTGCAACCGTTCTGTCCGTGCTTTTGGGGACGCAAAGTTTGTGCCGCCGCTTAAAACTGGTTTTACCTCCCAGCTGCTCACTCAGCTCACACTGTGGAGGTTAAGCAGAGCTTATCCAACTTAGGCTAATGTTGAGGTTGGGGGGTTTTGATGGATCTTGATGGGGAAGAGCAAAACCTGCCGTATTTATGCTCTTCAATGAGTTTTAGCCAATTTAGCTTGATTTAAACCAAAATAGACCGCAGCGCTGGGGTTTAGCCAGCCCAGCTTATCGTGTTGCCTTGAACTTGGCCCACCCCAAATCTGGAGTTTTAATCCCGGCTTTAAACCCAGCCGATCCAGTCTACCCACTAAACCTGTCCCGTACAAGTCCCCAAATGGCATTTTGTTTCAATTTCGCTGTTTTTTCCCCAAAAAATCCAGGGGGGGGATTTCATGGAATCAAAAATGGGAATTATGGGATGCGCCAGCGCTAATTAAAACCCCAAAAAGTGCCCCAAAATTGCCCAAAATGCTGGTTTTTTGCACATTTCTCCCCAAAAGGTGGCTGGGAGATGTAGAGGAGCACGAGTCGCCATTGAGTTTGGGGCTTAATTAAGACAATCTCTTTAATCAATTAATTCCCAGGGCCGATGGGTTTCTGCTCCCCTCAACCATTTTTTTCCTCCCTTTTTGATAAAAATCTTTATAAATTCTCATTAAAAACCTCAAAATTGCCCCAAATCACGATATCTCCATCCCCATATCTGCACCGTTAGCGTTCAGTCACTTTTAAGCTGGACTTTAAGACTTCTTAAATACCTTTTAAGATGCTTTCAGATAGTTTTACACTGTTTAAAGACTCTTTAGGTGCCTTAAGATGATTTAAAGACCTTTTAAGATACTTTAAGACCTGTTACTCAGGTTTAATTTGCAGGCACCTGAGTTTAACTTAAAGGTTTAACCCGCAGGTTTAATTCCCAGATACCCAGGTTTAAGTCACAGGCATCCGGGTTTAATTCCTAGATACCCAGGTTTAAGTCACAGGCATCCAGGTTTAATTCCCAGATATCCAGGTTTAAATCACAGGCACCTGGGTTTAGTTCCCAGATATACACAGGTTTAAATCACAGGTACCTGGGTTTAATTCAGATATACCCAGGTTTAAATCACAGGCACCCAGGTTTAATTCCCAGGTACCCAGGTTTAAAGCACAGGCAGCCGGGTTTAATTCAGATATACCCAGGTTTAAATCACAGGTACCCGGGTTTAGTTCCTAGGTACCCAGGTATAAATCACAAGCACCCGGATTTAATTCCCAGATACCCAGGTTTACATCGCAGGCAGCTGGGTTTAATTCCGAGGTACCCAGGTTTAATTCCCAGATACCCAGGTATAAATCACAGGCAGCCAGTTTAATTCAGATATACCCAGGTTTAAATCACAGGTAACCGGTTTAATTCAGATATAACCAGATTTAAATCACAGGCAGCCAGGTTTAATTTCCAGATACCCAGGTTTAAATCACAAGTACCCGGGTTTAATTCAGATATACCCAGGTTTAAATCACAGGCACCCGGGTTTAGTTCCCAGATACCCAGGTTTAAATCACAGGTAACTGGGTTTAATGCAGATATACCCAGGTTTAAATCACAGGCAGCTGGGTTTAATTTCCAGATACCCAGGTTTAAATCACAGGCAGCTGGGTTTAATTTCCAGATACCCAGGTTTAAATCACAGGCAGCCGGGTTTAATTCAGATATACCCAGGTTTAAATCACAGGCAGCCGGGTTTAATTCAGATATACCCAGGTTTAAATCACAGGTAACTGGGTTTAATTCAGATATACCCAGGTTTAAATCACAGGCAGCTGGGTTTAATTTCCAGATACCCAGGTTTACATCACAGGTACCCGGGTTTAAATCACAGGTACCCGGGTTTAATTCAGATATACCCAGGTTTAAATCACAGGTAACCGGGTTTAATTCAGATATACCCAGGTTTAAATCACAGGTACCCAGGTTTAAATCACAGGCACCCAGGTTTAGTTCCCAGATACCCAACAACCATCTTCAACGGTGAAGAGCTTCATCCTTCGCTTGGGTTGGCCAAGCTTGTTGTGTCTCCAAAGTCACCGGTGCCACCGGGTGATCCCTGGGACCATCTTGGCTTTGCCATCAACTCCATTGGCTTCGTCTTCTTGGTGAAGACGTCTCCAACCAACGTGAAACGCCATTGGGGTCAGAGATGGGACGGGGCTTCTTGGTGTCATTGAGGGGACACCAGTAGAGACGTTGAACCACTCAACGCCAAATGCGACCCAACAACCATCTTCAATGGTGAAGAGCTTCATCCTTCAGTTGGGTTGGCCAACCAAAGTCACCGGTGCCACTGGGTGATCCCTGGGACCATCATGGCTTTGTCATCATCTCCATTGGCTTCGTCTTCTTGGCGAAGACGTCTCCAACCAGCGTAAAATGCCGTCGGGGTTGGAGATGGGACGGGACTTCTTGGTGTCGTCGAGACGCTGGTAGAGACATTGAACCACTCAACACCAAATGCGACCCAACAACCATCTTCAACAGTGAAGAGCTTCATCCTTCAGTTGGGTTGGCCAAGCTCGTTGCGTCTCCAAAGTCACCGGTGCCACCGGGTGATTCCTGGGACCGTCGTGGCTTTGCCGTGGTCTCCATTGGCTTTGTCTTCTTGGTGAGGATGGGACGGGGCTTCTTCTCGGTGCTCTTGTTGTGTGGGGAGATGCCAAACCACACCACGCCAACCGTAACCCAACAAGTGTCTTTGACAGTGAAGAACTTTGTCCTTTGGCTTGGCGGGTGGGAGGAGACAACGGGTCCACACCCACGGACACCCATTGGGACTCATGGAAACCCATCGGGAGCCACGGGCACCCATCTGGACCCACCGACACCCATCTGGACCCACGGGCACCCATCCAGACCCATGGACACCCATCTGGGCCTTGGGGACCTTGGACACCAATCCGGGCCCACAGACACCCATCTAGACCCACGGACACCCATCCAGATGCATGGACACCCATCTGGACCCATGGACACCTGTCTGGACCCACAGACACCTATCGGGACCTATGGACACCCATCCGGATCCATGAACACCCGTCCAGACCCGTGGACACCCATTCTGACCCATGGACACCTATCTGGATGTATGGACACCCATCTGGATGCATGGATACCCATTGATACCCATGGGCACTCGTCTGGATCCATGAACACCCATCTGGACCTTGGACACCTGTCCGGACATACAGACACCCATCGGGACCCACAGACACCCATCTGGCCCCACAGACACCCATTGGGACCCACGGACACCCATTCCGACCCATGGACACCCATCCCAACCCACGGACACCCATCTGGACCTTGGACACCCATCCCAACCCACAGACACCCATCCGGGCCCACAGACACCCCTCTGGACCCACGGACACCCATCTGGATCCTTGAACACCCATCTGGACCCAGGGACACCCGTCTGGACCCAGGGACACGCATCTGGACCTATGGACACCCATCCAGACCCATGGACACCCATTGGGACCCATGGACACCCATCCGGATCCATGAACACCCATCTGGATCCTTGAACACCCATCTGGATCCTTGAACATTCATCCGGACCCAGGGACACCCATCTGGCCCCACAGACACCCATTGGGACCCACGGACACCCATCCGGGCCCACGGACACCCATCCGGCCCCACGGACACCCATCCGGACGCACGGACACCCATCGGGACCCACGGACACCCATCCGGCCCCACGGACACCCATTGGGACCCACGGACACCCATTGGGACCCACGGACACCCATCCGGCCCCACGGACACCCATTGGGACCCATGGACACCCATTGGGACCCACGGACACCCATCCGGCCCCACGGACACCCATCTGGACCCACGGACACCCATCTGGACCTTGGACACCCATCCGGATCCATGAACACCCATCTGGATCCTTGAACACCCATCTGGACCCATGGACACCCATCCGGCCCCATGGACACCCATTGGGACCCATGGACACCCATTGGGACCCACAGACACCCATCCGGCCCCACGGACACCCATCTGGACCCACGGACACCCATTGGGACCCACGGACACCCATTGGGACCCACGGACACCCATCTGGACCCATGGACACCCATCTGGACCCATTGGGACCCACACACCCCCCAAATCTGTGACCCTGCAGTTTGGGGTTCCCACCCCCACAGGCTCAAATCCCCTTTCCCCCTCAATTCCTTTGCCGTATTCAAACCCAAACGTTGCCGGCGGATGATCCGGAGCCCGATCGGTCCCTTCTTCCCTCCCTTTGCTTTTTTGGGTGATTTTTCCCCAAAACCCCTTTATTTTTTCCACCAATCCAGCCTCAAAGTGTGAAAAACGGCCCCTCCTGCTGAGTTTCTCGTCTCCTCGAGCAAGAATTTATTGGTTTTTGGGTGTTTCTCCACCCAAAATGCGCCGGTGTGGGCGTGGGGCGCGACGGGGCCGAGCGGCAGCGCCGCCGTTCTAACGCTTGCTCTGTTCCCCTCTTGTTTTTTGGCAGAAATGGCACCGAAATTGAAGAAAAAAGGGCATTCGGGGCGCGAGCAGAAAAAGGTGAGTGACGCGGTTAGCGGGCGGGAAGGTGGTTGTGACCGGGGGGCTTTTGGTGACAAGAATAAGGGGGTTTGGGAGCAGAAAAGGGGGTTTTGGTGGCTCATTTTGTGACCAAAAAGGTTTTTTGATGACCCAAAAAGACGCTTTGGTGACCAGGGGGGTGTTCGGTGACACATTTTGGTGACCAGGGGGTGTTTCGGTGACACATTTTGGTGACCAGGGGGGTCTTTCCATGCCATGTTTTGTGACCAAAAAGGTTTTTTTGGTGACCAGGGGGGTGTTCGGTGACACATTTTGGTGACCAGGGGGGTGTTCGGTGACACATTTTGGTGACCAGGGTGACATTCAGTGACACATTTTGGTGACTGTGAAGGTGTTTTTATGACCATGAGGGAATTTTGGTGACCAGGGGGGTGTTCGGTGACACATTTTGGTGACCAGGGTGACATTCAGTGACACATTTTGGTGACTGTGAAGGTGTTTTTGTGAACATGAGGGAATTTTGGTGACCAGGGGCGTGTTCAGTGACACATTTTGGTGTCCAGGGGGGTGTTCGGTGACACATTTTGGTGAACGGGGGCTGTTTCAATGACACATTTAGTGACTGTGAAGGTGTTTTTGTGACCATGAGGGAATTTAGGTGACCAGGGGGGTGTTCGGTGACACATTTTGGTGACTGTGAAGGTGTTTTTATGACCATGAGGGAATTTAGGTGACCAGGGGGTTGTTCGGTGACACATTTTGGTGACCAGGGGGGTGTTCGGTGACACATTTTGGTGACCAGGACGATGGTTCAGTGACACATTTTGGTGACCGTGAAGGTGTTTTTATGACCATGAGGGAATTTTGGTGACCAGGGGGGTGTTCAGTGACACATTTTGGTGACCAGGGGGTGTTCGGTGACACATTTTGGTGACCAGGGTGACATTCAGTGACACATTTTGGTGACTGTGAAGGTGTTTTTTATGACCATGAGGGAATTTAGGTGACCAGGGGGGTGTTCAGTGACACATTTTGGTGACCAGGGGGGTGTTTGGTGACACATTTTGGTGAACGGGGGCTGTTTCAATGACACATTTTGGTGACCGTGAAGGTGTTTTTATGACCATGAGGGAATTTTGGTGACCAGGGGCGTGTTCGGTGACACATTTTGGTGACCAGGGGGGTGTTCGGTGACACATTTTGGTGACCAGGGTGACATTCAGTGACACATTTTGGTGACTGTGAAGGTGTTTTTATGACCATGAGGGAATTTAGGTGACCAGGGGGGTGTTCAGTGACACATTTTGGTGACCAGGGGGGTGTTTGGTGACACATTTTGGTGAACGGAGGCTGTTTCAATGACACATTTTGGTGACCGTGAAGGTGTTTTTATGACCATGAGGGAATTTTGGTGACCAGGGGTGTGTTCAGTTACACATTTTGGTGACCGGAGGGTGTTTGGTGACACATTTTGGTGACCAGGGGGATGTTCGGTGACACATTTTGGTGACTGGAGGGTGTTCGGTGACACATTTTGGTGCCCAGGGGGGTGTTTTGGCGCCCAAAAAGGTGTTTTCAACAACTTTCCTCCCTCCCTCAGCATCACCACCACCACCACCAACCTGCGCAACAACCGCCGCCACCGCAACCCCCGGCGCCGCCTCCGCCGCCTCCGCCGCAACCGCTGCCTCAAGCGCTGCCCCCCCAGCAGCCGCCACCTCCGCCGCCCGTCCCCCAACAACAACAACAACCCCCCCAACCCATGAAATCGTCCCCTCCGCCCTTCGTCCCCGCTCAAGTCCCCGGGGTCCTGGAGCACCCGCTGCCGGGGAACATGTTCGACACCATGACGCATTTCAGCCAGCCCATCCTGCACCTCGCGCAGCCCGACATGGCGCCGCACCTGCCGCAGCCGCCCGAGCACAGCACTCCGCCGCACCTCGGCCAGCACGCCGTGGTGTCCCCGCCAGGTGGGCGACGGAGACGGGGTGGGCGGGGGGGGGTGGCATCCGGGACAATGGGTGGAAAAGACCCTCAAGGTTGAGTCCAAACAGAAGCAAATCGTGGCCATTTTGAGCCCTGAGGTGATTCTGGCGCCATTTTGATCCCTGAGGTGATTTTGGGGCCATTTTGATCCCTGAGGTGATTCTGGCGCCATTTTGGTCCCTGAGGTGATTCTGGGGCCATTTTGATCCCTGAGGTGATTCTGGCGCCATTTTGACCCTTGAGGTGATTCTGGTGCCATTTTGACCCTTGAGGTGATTCTGGTGCCATTTTGATCCTTGAGGTGATTCTGGCGCCATTTTGAGCCCTGAGGTGACTCTGGTGCCACATTGATCCTTGAGGTGATTTTGGGGCCATTTTGACCCCTGAGGTGACTCTGGTGCCATTTTGATCCTGAGGTGATTCTGGTGCCATTTTGATCCCTGAGGTGACTCTGGCGCCATTTTGACCCCTGAGGTGACTCTGGCGCCATTTTGACCCTTGAGGTGATTTTGGCGCCATTTTGACCCTTGAGGTGATTTTGGCGCCATTTTGAGCCCTGAGGTGACTCTGGTGCCATATTGATCCTTGAGGTGATTCTGGTATCACCATTTTGATCCCTGAGGTGATTCTGGTGCCATTTTGATCCCTGAGGTGATTCTGGCGCCATTTTGAGCCCTGAGGTGACTCTGGCGCCATTTTGAGCCCTGAGGTGACTCTGGTGCCATATTGATCCTTGAGGTGATTCTGGTATCACCATTTTGATCCCTGAGGTGATTCTGGTGCCATTTTGGTCCCTGAGGTGATTCTGGCGCCATTTTGATCCCTGAGGTGATTTTGGTGCCATTTTGATCCCTGAGGTGATTTTGGGGCCATTTTGATCCCTGAGGTGATTCTGGTGCCATTTTGATCCTTGAGGTGACTCTGGGGCCATTTTGATCCCTGAGGTGATTCTGGCGCCATTTTGACCCCTGAGGTGATTCTGGCGCCATTTTGACCCCTGAGGTGATTCTGGCGCCATTTGGAGCCCTGAGGTGACTCTGGTGCCATTTGAGCCCTGAGGTGATTTTGGGGCCATTTTGATCCTTGAGGTGACTCTGGTGCCATTTTGATCCTGAGGTGATTCTGGCGCCATTTTGACCCCTGAGGTGACTCTGGCGCCATTTTGACCCTTGAGGTGATTTTGGCGCCATTTTGACCCTGAGGTGATTCTGGCGCCATTTTGATCCCTGAGGTGACTCTGGTGCCATTTTGAACCTGAGGTGACTCTGGTGCCATTTTGACCCTGAGGTGATTCTGTTGCCATTTTGATCCTTGAGGTGATTCTGTTGCCATTTTGATCCCTGAGCCGATTCAGGCGCCATTTTGACCCCCGAGCTGACGACCCAAACCCACCCCCACGATTCGCGGTTCTTCCTCCCCACTCACCCCTACCCCACCATCCCCACCGTTACCCACACACCCCTACCCGGTATTCCCCATATCAAAGTTCCGTTCCTCACGTCCCCGCCATGTCCCCCTCTCTCTCCCCAGCTTTGCACAACGCTCTGCCTCAGCAGCCCTCCCGGCCCAGCAACCGCGCGGCGGCGCTGCCCCCGAAGCCGTCGCGCCCGCCCGCCGTGTCGCCGGCGCTGGCCCAGCAGCCGCTGCTCCCGCAGCCGCCGCTGCCGCAGCCGCCCCAGGTGCTGCTGGAGGACGAGGAGCCGCCGCCGCCGCCGCACCACAACCTGCCTCTGAGCGCCAGCCAGATGCAGCTCTACCTGCAGCAGCTGCAGAAAGTGCAGCCGCAGACTCCGCTTCTCCCTTCAGTGAAGGTCCAGTCGCAGCCGCCGCCGCTGCCGCCGCCGCCGCCGCCGGCTCACCCCGCCGTGCAGCAGCTGCAGCACCAGCCGCCGCCGCGGCCCCTGCACATGCAGCCCCTGCCCTTCCCGCCGCACCTCCCGCAGCCGCAGCCGCCGCCGCCGCAGCAGCACCCGCCCCCGCAGCCGCCCCCGCCGCCGCCGCCGCCGCCGGCCAAGCCGCAGCAGGTCATCCAGCACCACCCGTCGCCGCGGCACCACAAGCCCGACCCCTACGCGACCGGTGAGCGGGAGGCGGCGCTGGAGCCGCGGGGAGGGGCGCGGGGCGGCGGGGACGGGCACACGTGTTCTCCGGGCTGCGCCGGTGGGCGCGGAGGATGCGCCGGTTCACCGCGGCACGGGGGAACCGCAGGGGTTTGAGCAAACAGAGTGCTCGAGTGACTCGGTTTTGAGGGTCTGGAGGTTTTAGGATCTTGAGGAACTCAAGGATCTCAAGTTCTTGAGAATATCAGGTGTCCGAGCATCTTAAATGTCTCGATTTGAGCAGCTTGATGTTTCAAGATCTTGAGGAACTCAAGGATCTCAAGTTCTTGAGAGTATCAGGTGTCTGAGCATCTGGAATGTCTGGATTTGAGCGTCTTGATGTTTCAAGATCTTGAGGAACTCAAGGATCTCAAGTTTTTGAGAATATCAAGTGTCCGAGCATCTTGAATGTCTTGATTTGAGCGTCTTGATGTTTCAAGATCTTGAGGAACTCAAGGATCTCAAGTTTTTGAGAATATCAAGCGTTTGAGGATCTTGAATATCTCGGTTTTGAGGATCTTGAGGAACTGCAGGATCTCAAGTGCTTAGAATATTAAGTATTTGATCATCTTGTTCTTGAGGGTCGTGAGGTGTTAAGATCTTGAGGAACTCAAGGATCTCAAGTTCTTGAGAATATCAAGTGTGTGAGCATCTGGAATGTCTGGATTCGAGCGTCTTGATGTTTCAAGATCTTGAGGAACTCAAGGATCTCAAGTTCTTGAGAGTATCAGGTGTCTGAGCATCTGGAATGTCTGGATTTGAGCGTCTTGATGTTTCAAGATCTTGAGGAACTCAAGGATCTCAAGTTCTTGAGAGTATCAGGTGTCTGAGCATCTTGAATATCTTGATTTGAGCGTCTTGATGTTTCAAGATCTTGAGGAACTCAAGGATCTCAAGTTTTTGAGAATATCAAGCGTTTGAGGATCTTGAATATCTCGGTTTTGAGGATCTTGAGGAACTGCAGGATCTCAAGTGCTTAGAATATTAAGTATTTGATCATCTTGTTCTTGAGGGTCGTGAGGTGTTAAGATCTTGAGGAACTCAAGGATCTCAAGTTCTTGAGAATATCAAGTGTGTGAGCATCTGGAATGTCTGGATTCGAGCGTCTTGATGTTTCAAGATCTTGAGGAACTCAAGGATCTCAAGTTCTTGAGAGTATCAGGTGTCTGAGCATCTGGAATGTCTGGATTTGAGCGTCTTGATGTTTCAAGATCTTGAGGAACTCAAGGATCTCAAGTTCTTGAGAGTATCAGGTGTCTGAGCATCTTGAATATCTTGATTTGAGCGTCTTGATGTTTCAAGATCTTGAGGAACTCAAGGATCTCAAGTTTTTGAGAATATCAGGCGTTTGAGAATGTTGAATATCTCGGTTTTGAGGATCTTGAGGAACTGCAGGATCTCAAGTGCTTAGAATATTAAGTATTTGATCATCTTGTTCTTGAGGGTCATGAGGTGTTAAGATCTTGAGGAACTCAAGGATCTCAAGTTCTTGAGAATATCAAGTGTCCGAGCATCTGGAATGTCTGGATTCGAGCGTCTTGATGTTTCAAGATCTTGAGGAACTCAAGGATCTCAAGTTCTTGAGAGTATCAGGTGTCCGAGCATCTTGAATGTCTTGATTTGAGCGTCTTGATGTTTCAAGATCTTGAGGAACTCAAGGATCTCAAGTTTTTGAGAATATCAAGCGTTTGAGGATCTTGAATATCTCGGTTTTGAGGATCTTGAGGAACTGCAGGATCTCAAGTGCTTAGAATATTAAGTATTTGATCATCTTGTTCTTGAGGGTCGTGAGGTGTTAAGATCTTGAGGAACTCAAGGATCTCAAGTTCTTGAGAATATCAAGTGTCCGAGCATCTTGAATATCTCAGTTTTGAGGGTCTTGAGGTTTCAAGACCTTGAGGAACTCAAGGACCTCAGATTTTTAGAATATCAAGTATTCGATCATCTTGTTTGCGAGGATCTTGAGGTTTTAAGATCTTGAGGAACTCATGGATCTCGAGTTTTTGAGAATATCGAGTGTTCAAGCGTCTCATTCTTGAGGATCTCAAGGTTTCTAAATCTTTGAGGAACTCATGGATCTCCAGTTTTTGAGACTATCAAGTGTCTGAGCATCTTGAATATCTTGTTTTCAAGGATCGTCTCTGAGGATCTTGAGGCTTTAAGATTTTGAGGAGCTCCAGGATCCCAAGTTTTTAGAATATTGAGTGTTTGAGCATTTCATTTTTGAGCATCTTGAGGTTTCAAGATCTTGAGGAACTCATGGATCTCAAGTTTTTAGAAAATTGAATGTTCAATTTTTGATCTTGATCTTGAGGTTTCTAAATCTTTGAGGAACTCGTGGATCTCAAGGTTTTGAGAAGAACCAGTGTGTGAGCATCTTGAATGTCTCTGTTTTGAAGGTCTTGATGTTTCAAGATCTTGAGGAGCTCAAGGATCTCAAGTCTTTGAACATACCAAGTTTTTGAGGACCTCGGAGTTCTCAGATCTTTGAGGAACTCAAGGATCTCACATTTTTGAACACGTCAAGTGTCTGAGGACCTTCAGTATCTCATTTCTGAGGGTCTTGAGGTTTTAAGATCTTGAGGAACTCTAGATATTTTTAGAATATCGAGTGTTTGAGCATTTCATTTTTGAGCATCTTGATGTTTCAAGATCTTGAGGAACTCAAGGATCTCAACTTTTTGATAATATCAAGCATTTGAGGATCTCGAATGTCTCATTTTTGGGGATCTTGGGGTTTCAAGATCTTGAGGAACTCATGGATCTCAAGTTTTTGAGAATGTGGAGTGTCTGAGCATCTTGAATGTCTCGGTTTTGAAGGTCTTGGTGTTTCAAGATCTTGAGAAACTCAAGGATCTCATATTTTTGAACACGTCAAGTGTCTGAGGACCTTCAGTATCTCATTTCTGAGGGTCTTGAGGTTTTAAGATCGTGAGAAACTCAAGGATCTCAAGTTTTTGAGAATATCGAGTGTTCAAGCGTCTCGTTCTTGAGGATCTCAAGGTTTCAAGATCATGAGGAACTCAAGGATCTCAAGTTTTTGAACATGTCCAGTGTCTGAAGATCTTGAATCTTTAATCTTTGAGGATCCTGAGGTTTTGTGATCTTTGAGGAACTCAATCTCAAGTTTTTGGGGAACTCGAGGACCTCATTTGTGAGGAATGAGGATCTCAGGTTTTTGAGGAACTTGGGGATCTCAAGTCTTTGAAGAATTAGAGGGTCTCAAGATTTTGAGAATATTACGTATTTGAGGATCTTCAGGATCTCAAGTATTTGTGGATCTTGAGGTTCTCAAATCTTTGAGAAACTCAAGGACTCAAGTTTTTGAGGAACTCAGGGACCTTGTTGGTTGGTTTAGGAGATCCCGGATCTCCGTGATGTCCATGGGCTCGGTGGTACCACCACCTACATTCCCAATGGAGAACATCTCTGGCCAAGATAATGTGACCATGGCGCTCAACCTTCACTGTTGGCTTGAGAGATCCCAGATCTCCATGATGTCCATGGGCTTGGTGGTGCCACCACTGATGGTCCCAATGGAGAACATCTCTGGCCAGGACAACATGCCCATGGTTCTCAACCTTCACGGTTGGTTTGGGAGATCCCCGATCTCCATGATGTGCATGGGCTTGGTGGTGCCACCACCAGCATTCCCAATGGAGAACATCTCTGGCCAAGATAACGTGCCCATGGGGCTCAACCTTCACGGTTGGTTTGCAGATCCCAGATCTCCATGATGTCCATGGGCTTGTTGGTGCCACCGCTGGTGTTCCTGATGGAAAAGTTGGAGAACATCTCCAGCCAGGACAACATGCCCATGGTTCTCAACCTTCACGGTTGGCTTGAGAGATCCCAGATCTCCATGATGTCCATGGGCTCGGTGGTACCACCACCAACATTCCCAATGGAGAACATCTCTGGCCAGGACAACATGCCCATGGTTCTCAACCTTCACTGTTGGCTTGAGAGATCCCAGATCTCCATGATGTCCATGGGCTTGGTGGTACCACCACCTACATTCCCAATGGAGAACATCTCTGGCCAGGACAATGTTGCCATGGGGCTCAACCTTCACTGTTGGCTTGAGAGATCCCAGATCTCCATGATGTCCATGGGCTCGGTGGTACCACCACTGAGATTCTCAATGGAGAACATCTCTGGCCAGGACAACACGCCCATGGTTCTCAACCTTCACTGTTGGCTTGAGAGATCCCAGATCTCCATGACGTCCATGGGCTTGTTGGTACCACCACCAACATTCCCAATGGAGAACATCTCTGGCCAGGACAACATGCCCGTGATTCTCAACCTTCACTGTTGGCTTGAGAGATCCCAGATCTCCATGATGTCCATGGGCTCGGTGGTACCACCACCTACATTCCCAATGGAGAACATCTCCAGCCAGGACAACATGCCCATGGTTCTCAACCTTCACGGTTGGCTTGAGAGATCCCAGATCTCCATGATGTCCATGGGCTTGGTGGTACCACCACCAACATTCCCAATGGAGAACATCTCTGGCCAAGATAATGTGACCATGGCGCTCAACCTTCACTGTTGGCTTGAGAGATCCCAGATCTCCATGATGTCCATGGGCTCGGTGGTACCACCACCTACATTCCCAATGGAGAACATCTCCAGCCAGGACAACATGCCCATGGTTCTCAACCTTCACGGTTGGCTTGAGAGATCCCAGATCTCCATGATGTCCATGGGCTTGTTGGTGCCACCGCTGGTGTTCCTGATGGAAAAGTTGGAGAACATCTCCAGCCAGGACAACATGCCCATGGTTCTCAACCTTCACGGTTGGTTTGGGAGATCCCAGATCTCCATGATGTCCATGGGCTCGGTGGTGCCACCACCAGCATTCCCAATGGAGAACATCTCTGGCCAAGATAACGTGCCCATGATTCTCAACCTTCACTGTTGGCTTGAGAGATCCCAGATCTCCATGATGTCCATGGGCTTGGTGGTACCACCACCAACATTCCCAATGGAGAACATCTCTGGCCAAGATAATGTGACCATGGCGCTCAACCTTCACTGTTGGCTTGAGAGATCCCAGATCTCCATGATGTCCATGGGCTCGGTGGTACCACCACCTACATTCCCAATGGAGAACATCTCTGGCCAAGATAATGTGACCATGGCGCTCAACCTTCACTGTTGGCTTGAGAGATCCCAGATCTCCATGATGTCCATGGGCTTGTTGGTGCCACCGCTGGTGTTCCTGATGGAAAAGATGGAGAACATCTCCAGCCAGGACAACGTGCCCATGGTTCTCAACCTTCACGGTTGGCTTGAGAGATCCCAGATCTCCATGATGTCCATGGGCTCGGTGGTACCACCACCAACATTCCCAATGGAGAACATCTCTGGCCAGGACAACATGCCCATGATTCTCAACCTTCACGGTTGGTTTGGAGATCCCAGATCTCCATGATGTCCATGGGCTCGGTGGTGCCACCACCAACATTCCCAATGGAGAACATCTCTGGCCAAGATAATGTGACCATGGCGCTCAACCTTCACTGTTGGCTTGAGAGATCCCAGATCTCCATGATGTCCATGGGCTCGGTGGTACCACCACCTACATTCCCAATGGAGAACATCTCCAGCCAGGACAACGTGCCCATGGTTCTCAACCTTCACGGTTGGCTTGAGAGATCCCAGATCTCCATGACGTCCATGGGCTTGTTGGTACCACCACTGAGATTCTCAATGGAGAACATCTCTGGCCAGGACAACATGCCCATGATTCTCAACCTTCACGGTTGGTTTGGAGATCCCAGATCTCCACCATGCGACAGGGGCCGCTTTGTCACCAACACCGTTACCGTCGAACCAGCAGAACACCCCAAACGTTGGCTCAAACATCCCCGTTCGCTCGCGGCGGCGCCGAACCCGGAGCCGAGGGGAGGAGGGGCCGTTCCCGCGGCGGCGCGCGGCGTTTTCGGGTGACGTTTGGGCGCTGCCGGCCGCTTTAACTGATGGATGCCAAACCGTTCGCAGGTCACTTGCGGGAAGCCCCTTCCCCTCTCATGATGCATTCCCCACAGATGCCGCCGTTCCAGGGCTTGGTCCACCAGTCGCCACCTCAACAAACCATCCAGCCAAAAAAACAGGTAAAAAACCACCATAACCGCGCGGCTCCGGCGCCCAAACTCACCGGGGTGGGGGGGATGGGGCGCGCGGCGGGGGTTCCGTCGCCTTTTTCCGGCCCGTTTTTGCGGCTTTCGGGCCCGTTTTTGACGCGTTTCTCCCCGCGGCAGGAGATCCGAGCCGCCTCGGTGGTGCAGGCGCAGCCGCTGGTGGGGAAGGAGGAGAAGATGCACTCGCCCGCCGTGCGCAACGAGACCTTCAGCCCCCCGCTGCGGCAGGAGCCGCCCAAGCACCCCGAGGGCGGCAAAGCGCCCGCGCACGGCCCGCAGCGTGAGTGGGGGGGCTGGGACCCCCGGCGGCCCCCTCTGGGGGACTGACACCCCCCCCCGGCACCCCCAGTTTGGTGGCTGAGATTCCCCATCACCCCAAATTGTAGTGGCCACGATGCCGGCTCTGCCTGTTTTGGTGCCTGAGACCCCATCGCCCCCATTTTGATGGTGGAAACCCCATCACCCCAGTTTTGGTGGCTGAGACCCCATCACCCCAGTTTTGGTGCCTGAGACACCCCCATCACCCCCCGATTTCTGTAGTAGGGACCCTCATCACCCCCTCATTTGGTGGCTGAGACACCCCCAGTTTTGATAGTGGAGACCCCATCACCCCATTTTCATGGTGGAGACCCCATCACCCCAGTTTTGGTGGCTGAGACCCCATCACCCCAATTTTGATGGTGGAGACCCCATCACCCCAATTTTGGTGCCTGAGACACACCCATCACCCCCATTTTGATAGTGGAGATGCCATCACCCCAATTTCAGTGCCTGAGACACCCCCATCACCCCCAGTTTTGGTAGTGGAGACCCCATCACCCCCAAATTTGGTAGCTGAGACACCCCCAGTTTTGATAGTGGAGACCCCATCACCCCATTTTCATGGTGGAGATGCCATCACCCCAATTTCAGTGCCTGAGACCCCATCACCCCAATTTCAGTGCCTGAGACCCCACCACCCAAGTTTTGGTGGCTGGGACCCCCGGCGGCCCCCTCTGGGGGACTGACACCCCCCCCCCCGGCACCCCCAGTTTGGTGGCTGAGATTCCCCATCACCCCAAATTGTAGTGGCCACGATGCCGGCTCTGCCTGTTTTGGTGCCTGAGACCCCATCGCCCCCATTTTGATGGTGGAGACCCCATCGCCCCAGTTTTGGTGCCTGAGACCCCATCACCCCAGTTTTGGTGCCTGAGACACCCCCATCACCCCCTGATTTCTGTAGTAGGGACCCTCATCACCCCCTCATTTGGTGGCTGAGACACCCCCAGTTTTGATAGTGGAGACCCCATCACCCCATTTTCATGGTGGAGACCCCATCACCCCAGTTTTGGTGGCTGAGACCCCATCACCCCAATTTTGGTGCCTGAGACACACCCATCACCCCCATTTTGATAGTGGAGATGCCATCACCCCAATTTCAGTGCCTGAGACACCCCCATCACCCCCAGTTTTGGTAGTGGAGACCCCATCACCCCAAATTTGGTGACTGAGACACCCCCAGTTTTGATAGTGGAGACCCCATCACCCCATTTTCATGGTGGAGATGCCATCACCCCAATTTCAGTGCCTGAGACCCCATCACCCCAATTTCAGTGCCTGAGACCCCACCACCCAAGTTTTGGTGGCTGGGACCCCCAGCAGCCCCCTCTCGGGGACTGACACCCCCCCCCCGGCACCCCCAGTTTGGTGGCTGAGATTCCCCATCACCCCAAATTGTAGCGGCCACGATGCCGGCTCTGCCTGTTTTGGTGCCTGAGACCCCATCGCCCCCATTTTGATGGTGGAAACCCCATCACCCCAGTTTTGGTGCCTGAGACCCCATCACCCCAATTTTGGTGCCTGAGACACCCCCATCACCCCCCGATTTCTGTAGTAGGGACCCTCATCACCCCCTCATTTGGTGGCTGAGACACCCCCAGTTTGATAGTGGAGACCCCATCACCCCCATTTTGATGGTGGATACCCCATCACCCCCATTTTGATGGTAGAGATGCCATCACCCCAATTTCAGTGCCTGAGACCCCACCACCCCAATTTTGGTGCCTGACACCCCACCACCCCAATTTTGGTGGCTGAGCCGCCCATCACCCCACAATTTCTATAGTAGGGACCCCCATCACCCCCAAATTTGGTGACTGAGACACCCCCAGTTTTGATAGTGGAGACCCCATCACCCCCATTTTCATGGTGGAGATGCCATCACCCCAATTTCAGTGCCTGAGACCCCACCACCCCAATTTCAGTGCCTGAGACCCCATCACCCCAGTTTTGGTGCCTGAGACCCCATCACCCCAATTTTGGTGCCTGAGACACCCCATCACCCCCCGATTTCTGTAGTAGGGACCCTCATCACCCCCTCATTTGGTGGCTGAGACACCCCATCACCCCCATTTTGATGATGGAGACCCCATCACCTCAATTCCAGTGCCTGAGACCCCATCACCCCCATTTTGGTGGCTGAGACCCCCATCACCCCCCGATTTCTATAGTAGAGACCCCCATCACCCCCATTTTGATGGTGGAGACCCCATCACCCCAATTTCAGTGCTTGAGACCCCATCACCCCCATTTTGGTGGTGGAGACCCCCGTGACCCCCAATTTTAGTGGCAGAGACCCAATCACCCCCCATTTCACTTGCTGAGACCCCATCACCCCCATTTCGATGGCTGAGCCCCCATCACCCCAATTTTACTGAGACCCCCCAGCAACCTTCATTTTGATTGCTGAGACCCCATCACCCCACATTTCGGTGTCTGACACCCCAATTTTGATGGCAGACACCCCATCACCCCCATTTTGATGGTGGATACCTCATCACCCCCATTTTGGTGACCAAGTCCCCCCACATCACCCCAAATTTTTATGGCACCCCCATCACCCCCCAATTTCAACAGTGGAGACGCTTAACGCCCCAAATGGTGGTGGAGACGCCATCACCCCCATTTTGATGGCTGACACCCCCCAACTTTGCTTGCTTAGACCCCCCAATCACCCCAAATTCGGTGTCTGAGCCCCCGTCACCCCCATTTCTGGCGTCCCGGGGTCCCCCCCGTCTGACGCAGCCGCTGGTTCCAGGGCCGGAGCTGAAGCCCCTGGAGGGGGGGGCGACCCGTGATCAGACCCCCGGAGCAGAACCCCCCCCAGCCCGGAGCGCCCGACAAGGAGCGGCAGAAGCAGGAGCCCAAGACGCCCGTCGCCCCAAAAAAGGTGACATCCCAAACGTGAAACACCCCAAAAGTGGGGAAAAAACTCACGGGATTGGGAGTGGAACCGCCCAAAAATTGGGAATGGAACCGCCCAAAATTGGGAGTGGAACCTCCCAAAAATTGGGAGTGGAACCGTCCAAAAATTGGGAATGGAACCGCTCAAAAATTGGGAATGGAACCGCCCAAAATTGGGAGTGGAACCGTCCAAAAATTGGGAATGGAACCACCCAAAAATTGGGAGTGGAACCGCCCAAAAATTGGGAGTGGAACCGTCCAAAAATTGGGAATGGAACCGCCCAAAAATTGGGAGTGGAACCACCCAAAAATTGGGAATGGAACCGTCCAAAAATGGGGAATGGAACCTCCCAAAATTGGGAGTGGAACCTCCCAAAAATTGGGAATGGAACCTCCCAAAAATTGGGAATGGAACCTCCCAAAATTGGGAGTGGAATCGCCCAAAAATTGGGAATGGAACCTCCCAAAATTGGGAGTGGAACCGTCCAAAAATTGGGAATGGAACCTCCCAAAATTGGGAGTGGAACCGCCCAAAAATTGGGAGTGGAACCACTCAAAAATTGGGAGTGGAACCACCCAAAAATTGGGAGTGGAACCACTCAAAAATTGGGAGTGGAACCGTCCAAAAATTGGGAATGGAACCACCCAAAAATTGGGAGTGGAACCTCCCAAAAATTGGGAATGGAACCTCCCAAGATTGGGAATGGAACATCCTAAAATTGGGAATGAAACCTCCAAAGTGGGGAATGGAACGTCCCAAAATTAGGAATGGAACCTCCCAAAACTGGGAATGGAACCACCCAAAATTCGGACTGGAGCCTCCCAAAATTCAGAATGGAACCTCCCAAAAGTGAACATGAAAACACCAAAAATTGGGAATGGAACCTCCCAAAATTCAGAATGGAACCTCCCAAAAGTGAGAATGAACCCTCCTTAAAATTGGGAATGGAACCTCCTTAAAATAGGGAATGGAACCTCCCAAAATAGGGAATGAACGCTCCCAAAATTGGGAATGGAGCCTCCTTAAAATAGGGTATGAGACCTCCCAAAATTGGGAATGGAACCTCCCAGGATTGGGAAGGAAACCTCCCAAAACTGAGAATGAAACCTCCCAAAAATCTGGGAATGGAACCTCCCAAAATTGGGAATGGAACCTCCAAAATTGGGAATGAAACCTCCCCAGAATTGGGAATGGAACCTCCTTAAAATAGGGAATGGAACCTCCCAAAATTGGGAATGGAACCTCCAAAATTGGGAATGAAACGTCCCAAAAATTGGGAATGGAACCTCCCAAGATTGGGAAGGAAACCTCCCAAAACTGAGAATGAAACCTCCCAAAAATCTGGGAATGGGACCTCCCAAAATCTGGGAATGGAACCTCCTTAAAATAGGGAATGAGAGTTCCCAAAATTGGGAATGGAACCTCCACGTTGTTCTGTGGTTCATCTCCACGGGGCTTTGACGAGACCTCGAGTTCCATGTCCAGCTCCAGGTTCCTCAGGACATGGGGCTGTTGGACAAGGTCCAGAGGACACCATGAGGACAACTGGGAGGACACTTGGGGTTCTCCAGCCTGGAGACGCCTCCGGGGGGATCTTCTCGTGGCCTTTCCGTCTATAAACGGGGCTTCTAAGAGAGGTGGAGAAAGACTTTTGACCAAAGACCTTTATTTGAGGATCTTGAGGTTCTCAGATCTTTGAGGAACTTGAGGATCTCAAATTTTGGAGAAAGACTTTTGACCATAAACCTTTATTTGAGGATCTTGGGGTTCTCAGATCTTTGAGGAACTCAATGATCTCAAGTTTTTGGAGGAAGATTTGACCAAAAACCTCTGTTGGAGGATCTTGAGCTTCTTTGAGGAACTCGAGGATCTCAAGTTTTTGGAGAAAGACTTTTGACCATAAACCTATATTTGAGGATCTTGAGGTTCTCAGATCTTTGAGGAACCCAAGGGTCTCAAATTTTGGAGAAAGACTTTTGACCAAAGACCTTTATTTGAAGATCTTGAGGTTCTCAGATCCTTGAGGAACTCAGTGTTCTCAAGTTTTTGGAGAAAGATTTGACCAAAAACCTCTGTTTGAGGATCTTGAGCTTCTTTGAGGAACAAAAGGATCCAAGTTTTTAGAGAAAGACTTTTGACCAAAATCCTCTATTTGAAGATCTTGAGCTTCTCAGATCTTTGAGGAACTTGAGGATCTCAAGTTTTTGGAGAAAGACTTTTGACCAAAAACCTTTATTTGAGGATCTTGAGCTTCTTTGAGGAACTCGAGGATCTCAAATTCTGGAGAAAGACTTTTGACTATAAACCTTTATTTGAAGATCTTGAGCTTCTTTGAGGAACTTGAGATTCTCAAATTTTGGAGAAAGACTTTTGACCAAAGACCTTTATTTGAAGATCTTGAGCTTCTTTGAGGAACTTGAGGTTCTCAAGTTTTTAGAGAAGGACTTTGACCAAAAACCTGTCGCAACAAGGCCCAGTGGTTTTAAACTGGAAGAGCATAGACTTAGACTTGACCTAAGGAAGAAGTACTTTATGCTGAGGGTGGTGAGAGCCTGGCCCAGGTTGCCCAGAGAGGTGGTGGATGAACCGTCCCTGGAGACACCCAAGGTCAAGGTTGGACGGCGCTCTGAGCAACCTGAGCTGGTGAAGGTGGCACTGGGTGACATTTGATGGTCCCTTCCAACCCAAACGGGTCCAAGATTTGGAATACGAGGAGCTGGTCCCATCCGCTTGGGTTTTATGGGAGGAGATGTTGCCTCCGCCATCTTCTCCAGCCCTGGGGAAGCGTTTGTGTGGATGACACCATGACATGGAACAGATTTGGTGGGTTCTGCCTTGCTGAACCGCCCTGTTCTTCTCTCCGCAGGACCTGAAGATCAAGAACATGGGCTCCTGGGCCAGCCTGGTGCAGAAACATCCCACCACGCCGTCCTCCACGGCCAAGTCCTCCAGTGACAGCTTTGAGCAGTTCAAGAGGGCGGCGCGGGAGAAGGAGGAGCGGGAGAAGGCGCTGAAGGCGCAGGCGGAGCAGGTGGAGAGGGAGAAGGAGCGGCTGAGGCGGGAGCAGGAGAGGATGAGGTGAGAACGTCGGCGTCGGCGCCATCATCACCACCAAGGTGGCCACTGGTGTTCTGGTGGGTGTCTTTGGGGCGGGTTTGGGCCACTGAGCCCAGGGATCAAAATGGCGCCGGAATCACCTCAGGGCTCAAAATGGCGCCAGAATCACCTCAGGGATCAAAATGGCGCCAGAATCACCTCAGGGTCAAAATGGCGCCTGAATCACCTCAGGGCTCAAAATGGCGCCAAAATCACCTCAGGGATCAAAATGGTGCCAGAATCACCTCAGGGATCAAAATGGCTCCAAAATCACCTCAGAGCCCAAAATGGTGCCAAAATCACCTCAGAGCCCAAAATGGCGCCCAAATCACCTCAGGGTCAAAATGGCGCCAAAATCACCTCAGGGATCAAAATGGCTCCAAAATCACCTCAGAGCCCAAAATGGTGCCAAAATCACCTCAGAGCCCAAAATGGTGCCAGAATCACCTCAGGGCTCAAAATGGCGCCAAAATCACCTCAGAGCCCAAAATGGCGCCAAAATCACCTCAGGGTCAAAATGGCACCAGAATCACCTCAGGGATCAAAATGGCGCCAGAATCGCCTCAGGGTTCAAAATGGCGCCAAAATCACCTCAGAGCCCAAAATGGCGCCAGAATCACCTCAGGGTCAAAATGGCACCAAAATCACCTCAGGGATCAAAATGGCGCCAGAATCACCTCAGGGCTCAAAATGGCGCCAGAATCACCTCAGAGCCCAAAATGGCGCCAAAATCACCTCAGGGTCAAAATGGCGCCGGAATCACCTCAGGGTCAAAATGGCGCCGGAATCACCTCAGGGTCAGAATGGCGCCGGAATCACCTCAGGGTCAGAATGGCGCTGGAATCCCCTCGGGGCTCAGAGTGGCTCTGGGGTGCCCCGATGGGCTCGGGTTGCCATCCAAAGTGCCGCATGTCTGATCCGCGGCACCGATCTGCCCTGATCGGCAGCACCGTCCGGTTTCATGGCAGGAATCCGATCTCCTGGCGTGATCTGATCCGATCTCACGGCGCGATCCCGTCCCAGCCCGCGGCACAAAGCTGAGCCTGTTATTTCGCGGCACAAACCTGATCCCATCTCGTGGCACAAATCCGATCCCATTTCATGGCACAAACCTGATCTTGTGGCACAAATCCGATCCCATTTCATGGCACAAATCTGATCCCGTTTCATGGCACAAACCTGATCTTGTGGCACAAATCTGATCCAGTTTCATGGCACAAATGTGATACCGTGCCACAAATCTGATCCGTTTTCGTGGCACAAATGTGATACTGTGGCACAAATCTGATCCCATCTCGTGGCACAGATCTGATCCAGTTTCATGGCACAGATCTGGTCCCGTTTCATGGCACAAATCTCATCCCATCTCGTGGCACAAACCTGATACTGTGGCACAGATCTGATCCAGTTTCATGGCACAAATCTGATCCAGTTTCATGGCACAAATCTGATCCCGTTTCATGGGACAAATATGATCTTGTGGCACAAATCTGATCCAATTTCCTGGCACAAATCTGATCTTGTGGCACAAATCTGATCCAGTTTCATGGCACAAACCTGATACTGTGCCACAAATCTGATCCCATTTCCTGGCACAAACCTGATCCCATTGCATGGCACAAATCCAATTCAGTTTCATGGCCCAAACCTGATCTTGTGGTACAAATCTGATCCAATTTCCTGGCACAAACCTGATCTTGTGGCACAAATCTGATCCAGTTTCATGGCACAAATCCAATCCCATTTCATGGCACAAACCTGATACTGTGCTACAAATCTGATCCCGTTTCATGGCACAAATCTGATCTTGTGGCACAAATCTGATCTTGTGGCACAAATCTGATCTAGTTTCATGGCACAATTCTCATCCCATCTCGTGGCACAAACCTGATACTGTGCCACAAATCTGATCCAGTTTCATGGCACAAACCTGATCTTGTGGCACAAATCTGATCCAGTTTCATGGCACAAATCCGATCCCATTTCATGGCCCAAACCTGATCCTGTGCCACAAATCTGATCCAGTTTCATGGCACGAATCTGATCCCATTTCCTGGCACAAACCTGATACTGTGCCACAAATCTGATCCAGTTTCATGGCACAAACCTGATCTTGTGGCACAAATCTGATCCAGTTTCATGGCACAAATCTGATCCCATTTCATGGCCCAAACCTGATCTTGTGGCACAAACCTGATCCCGTTTAATGGCACAAACCTGATCTTGTGGCACAAACCTGATCCCATTTAATGGCACAAACCCGCTCTCCTACCACAAACCCAACCAGACCTCCCGGCACAATCCCCCAGCGCCCTCTGCAACCCCCCAAAACCCCCCAGAGCCGCCCATCCCCATCTGGGCGCCTGTTTCGGCAGGAGCCGGGAGGACGAGGACGCCATGGAGCAGGCGCGCCGGGCGCACGAGGAGGTTCGGCGGCGCCAGGAGCAGCAGCAGCAGCAGCAGCAGGTGACGGCGGTGAC
>LR594580.2:233405-291214 GCA_901699155.2 Streptopelia turtur
GGGGGTTTAAGAAGCGGGGCCTGGGGGTGGTTAAAGCGGGCCGGCAGCGGGTGGGGGGGTTAAGCGGGGCCGGTGCAGGCGTCCCGTGGGCCCCACCTCGCCGCAGGGGCAGCAGCTTGTTCTCCAGCACGTCCCTGGCGTCCGTGCCCTCGTCCATCAGGTCCAGCTTGGTGATGACGCCGATGGTGCGCAGGCCTGCGGAACACGGACCCGTTAACGGGGCGAACCAGGGACCGGTCAACGGGGCGAACCGGGGACCCGTTAACGGGGCGAACCGGGGACCGGTCAACGGGGCGAACCGGGGACCCGTTAACGGGGCGAACCAGGGACCGGTCAATGGGGCGAACCGGGGACCCGTTAATGGGGCGAACCGGGGACCCGTTAACGGGGCGAACCAGGGACCCGTTAATGTCACAAACCAGGGACCGGCTAACGGGGCAAACCAGGGATCTGTTCACCACACAAACCTCTGATCGCCACGCAAACGAGGGATCGATTCACATTCGCAAACGAGGGATCGATTCACATTCACAAACGAGGGATCAATTAAGCACAAGAGCAAGGAATTGATTGGCCTCATAAACAAGGAATCAAATCACCACGTGAACATCGATTAACCACACAAACGAGGAATCAATTCACCACATAAACATTGATTAATCACACAAACGAGGAATCGATTAATCACACAAACAAGGAATCGATTCACCACATGAACATTGATTAATCACACAAACGAGGAATCGATTAATCACACAAATGAGGAATCGATTAATCACACAAATGAGGAATCGATTAATCACACAAATGAGGAATCGATTCACCACATGAACATTGATCAATCACACAAATGAGGAATCGATTCACCACATGAACATTGATCAATCACACAAACAAGGAATCAATTCACCACATGAACATTGATTAATCACGCAAACGAGGAATCGATTCACCACATGAACATTGATCAATCACACAAATGAGGAATCGATTCACCACATGAACATTGATCAATCACACAAACAAGGAATCAATTCACCACATGAACATTGATTAATCACACAAACGAGGAATCAATTCACCACATGAACATTGATCAATCACACAAACAAGGAATCGATTCACCACATGAACATTGATTAATCACACAAACGAGGAATCGATTCACCACATGAACATTGATTAATCACACAAACGAGGAATCGATTCACCCCATGAATATCAATTAACCGCACAAACAAGGAATCAGTTAATCACACAAACGAGGAATCAATTAATCACACAAACGAGGAATCAATTCACCACATGAACATTGATCAATCACACAAATGAGGAATCGATTAATCACACAAACGAAGAATCAATTCACCACATGAACACCGATCAACCACACAAACAAGAGACAGATAAACTACATAAATGAAGAATTGATTCACCACACAAATGTCAATTAACCACACAAATGAGGGACTGATTAAGCACACAAACGAAGAACAGATCAACCGTATAAATGAAGAATAGATTCATCACACAAATATTGATTTACCACCCAAATGAGGAATCGATTCACCACACAAATGAGGGATTGATTGATCACACAAGTGAAGGATCGATGGACATGGACACCAGATCCACCACACAGCCCATTGGCCCCACAAACACCAACTCGCCACACAAACGAGGAGTCAATTAAGCACAGAAACCAGCAGGGGAGAAAGAACACGGATCCTGGGGCGGGTTTGGGCCCCTCAGCTCAGGGTCAACATGGCGCCAGAGTCACCTCAGGGTCAAAACGGCGCCACAATCACCTCAGGGTCAAAGCGGCACCAAAATCACCTCAGGGATCAAAATGGCGCCAAAATCACCTCAGGGTCAACATGGCGCCAAAATCGCCTCAGGGTCAACATGGCGCCAGAGTCACCTCAGGGTCAACATGGCGCCAGAGTCACCTCAGGGTCAAAATGGCACCAGAATCGCCTCAGGGTCAAAACGGCGCCAGAGTCACCTCAGGGTCAAAACGGCGCCAGAGTCACCTCAGGGTCAAAATGGCACCAGAATCGCCTCAGGGTCCAAATGGCGCCAGAATCACCTCAGGGTCCAAAATGGCACCAAAACCACCTCAGGGTCCAAAATGGCGCCAGAGTCACCTCAGGGCCCAAACGGCGGCGGGATCCCCTGGGAAGACGGCCCCGCGGCTCTCACCTTGAGGATCAACCTCTTTGGCCATCTTGAGCGCGTCCGAGTTGGCCAGGTCCATGTTGGCGGGCGTGACGGCCAGGATCAGGCTGCTCTCCCTGCTGATGAACTGCAGGATCATGTCTTTGATCTGGTACTCGATGTCCTGCGGCTGGTCGCCCACCGGCACCTTGGTGATCCCCGGGAGGTCGATCAGGGTCAAGTTCAGCACTGAAACAACACAGATCGCCCCGTTTTTCGGGGTTGAGGGATCGGCGTTGGGATCTCCGGGTCTTATAGATGGATTCCGTGAGGTTTAACGGCCTCTCTGTGGCAAAATTAAGATGGATTTGCCCACAGAGCCTGCGGCAAAGTGATCAATTAACATCACAAACGAGGGATCGATACCCTCACAAACGAGGGATTGATTAACGTCACAAATGAAGGATTGATTCGCTCACAAACATCTATTGGCCACACAAATGAGGGATCGATTCCCCACACGAACATCTATTTACCACACAAACGAGGGATCGATTCGCCCCACAAACAAGGGATCGAGTCCCCACACAAACGAGGGATCGATTCCCCACACAAACAAGGGATCGAGTCCCCACACAAACAAGGGATCAATTCGCTCACAAACATCTATTGGCCACACAAACAAGGGATCAATTCACCACACAAACATCCATTTTCCACACAAACAAGGGATCGATTCGCTCACAAACGAGGGATCGATTCCCCCACAAACGAGGGGTCGATTCCCCACACAAACATCCATTTTCCACACAAACGAGGGATCGATTCCCCACACAAACGAGGGATCGATTCCCCACACAAACGAGGGATCGATTCCCCACACAAACGAGGGATCGATTCCCCACACAAACGAGGGATCGATTCCCCACACAAACATCTATTTTCCACACAAATGAGGGATCGATTCCCCACACAGACGAGGGATCGATTCCCCACAGATGGATTTACCTGGAGATCCATCGCAAGGTTCAACGGAGGCAAAACCACAGCTGGATTCACCCCCAGAGCCCCCAACAAACCAGCTAAAGGCACAAACCCACTATTCGCCTTCAGGACGCTAAAACACGTCTAAAACCACCGGATTTTGCTCATTTTAACGCACCGTGCGGCGAGTAGACGCGCAGGTTGATGGGCACGGGGGAGATGCCCTTGTTGGTGCCCGTCACCCGGTCGGTCTCCGCCTCGATCTCCTGCCGCACCTCGTCGAAATCCGTGAACTTCTTGGACTTGCAGTGCAAAAACTCAGCGTATTCTGGGGAAAAGGGGCAAAAATGATTAACGTGATTAAAGGGACCTGGGGGGACTCATGGCCGGGAAGCTCAACAGGAGCCACCAGTGTGGCCAAGAAGGCCAATGGTGGCCTGTCCTGGATCCAAACGGCGTAGTCGGCAGGACAAGGGCAGTGATGCTCCCCCTGTGCTCTGCATTGGGGAGGCCACACCTGGAGTGTTGTGGGACGTTCTGGGCCCCTCAGCTCAGGAAAGAGATTGAAGTGCTGGAGGGGCCAGAGAAGAGCAACAAGACTGGGGAAGGGACTGAACACAAGCCCCATGGGGAGAGGCTGAGGGAGCTGGGCTTGTTTAGGCTGGACAAGAGGCTTAGAGCTGAGCTCAGCACTCTCTAGAACCACCTGAAGGGAAGTCAGAGCCAGGGGGGGATTGGGCTCTTCTCCCAGGCACTTCGCAATAGGACAAGGGGGCTTAAACTTGACTTTAGGCTGGAGATTAGGAAGCAATTCTTCACAGAGAGAGCGGTCAGGCATTGGAATGGCTGCCCAGGGAGGTGCTGGACTCACCGGCCCTGGAGGGTTTTAAACTAAGACTGGACTTAGTGCCGTGATCTAGTGACCGGGCTGGAGTTGGACCAAGGCTTGGATTGATCTCTGAGGGCTTTTCCACCCCAGTCCCTCCTGGGATTCTGTGTGAAAATCCCGCGTTTTGGTAAAGAGAAGAGGAATAAACAGGAACGTTTGGCCACCAGGTTGTTTTTAAGCCATTTCAGGCCGCAATTTGGGGCTGGTGCAACCGCGGGGCGGGGAGACACCGGCCCAGCCCCGGCATTTCCACCCCTACCGGTTCCAGCTTTATCACCCCACGTTGTTTCGCAACCGCACGGGTACCAAAACCATTGAACGAGTCGATAAAGTTGGGAGAAGCGAGTGTCCGTGTGTCCCGCCGGTGGAACTGAGTCACAGCGCCACGCGGACGCGCGTTTTTGCTGTATTTTATGTATTTGCGTGCAGAAAATGGGCCGAAATAACCCAAATCGCGCATCCCCGCGCCGGGAAAATTCACCCCAAATGAACCAACCCGCGAGATTTTAAACACCCCAGGAATTTAATGTATTTTTGGGGGAGGAAACAACGATAACGAGCCGGATTTTGCAGCAAAATGCTCCTCGGGAAGCACGGAACGGTCGCCCCGGTGTCGCGCGAGCTCGTTAGGCCATAAAGCTCATTAAATGGATCTCGTTAATGAGGTGAAGCTCGTTACCTGTCTTGGAGAAGATGAGCTGCAGGATGAGGGGCCGTCGGGTGACGATTCCGGAGCCTCGGGGCAGGAAATCCCTGCAGGGAATTAAAAACAGACACTTATTGATGCAATTAAATCAATTAACACCATGGAGTCCATCACCCTGATATTTAAATGTGGAAAAGATGCTCCTGCCAACATTCTCCCCAAACTTGACCGTTTCCCCCCGTTCCTCAGGCCCCCGAGGTGTCAAATCAATGAGGTTCCTCCCAAGGAGCCTTTTTGGGGGGATTTTCCCATCACCCGCACCCGAAACGGGCAGAAATTGGGTGGATTCACCCCGAAACCTCCGGGCGCAACAACGTCACCGTTCAACACCACGTGAGGATCGAGGAGCCGACCGCAAACACGGGGCCGAGGAGGCGACTCCAAACAGAGAGGTGAGGATGGTGACGATGATGATGATGATGATGATGATGATGATGATGATTTAATCCTCTCCACCCCCCCGTTTCCTGCCCGACCGGGAGGACGAGTCGGTGGAGGAAGCGCCGGGATGGCCGGGATCCGGTTGTGGTTTCGCTCTGACGGGGTTGAGATGTTTGGGGAACGATGGCGGCTCCTCCCCGAGCAAATAAAAGAGGGGACACCCCCCCCCCCCGCCGGGACGGGACACGCGTCACCAGGTCATTGTCACCCAACCGCGCCGGGTCATTGTCACCCAACCACGCCGGGTCATTGTCACCCAATCGGGAAGCGCTGTCACCCCATCTGGGATCTGTGGTGTCTTGTCTGTCACCGCTGTCACCTCATACTGTACCGGTGTCACCTCATCTGGTACCCATGTGACCTTGTCCTGGTACCTGTGTCCCCTCATCCTTTACCTGTATCACCCCATCTGATACCTGCGTCACCTTTTCTGTCCCCATGTCACCTCATCTGGTACCAGTGTCACCCCATCTGGTACCTGTGTCACCTTGTCCTGTACCCGTGTCACCCCAACTGATACCTGTGTCACCCAAAACTGGTACCCGTGTCACCCCAACTGGTACCTGTGTCACCCCAACTGATACCTGTGTCACCCAAAACTGGTACCCGTGTCACCCCAACTGGTACCTGTGTCACCTTGTCCTGTACCCGTGTCACCCCGTCCAGCACCCTTGTCACCCCACCTGTCACCCCATCCCCTTTTCCGTCCCCGTGTCACCCCACAGCGCCCAGCGGGTGTTTGTCACCACCCCCGCCCCTCATTCCGCACCCAGTTTGGCCAAAACCCCCGTTTCTACCAGAAAACCGCCTGTGAACACCCGAGGGCGGCTCCATCTCCCGGCTCATCCGACACCAGGAACTTCGGCTGCTCAAGAGCCAAAGGTCGCAGGAACATCCGTCCCCGCGGACGAGGTGACGACCGCGGGTTGTCCCTCCCTATTGTGTGTTCTTCACCCGTTTGTCCCCAAAATCCAGCGAAAACACACCCAAAACCCCACAAAAACGTCACCTCATCCTGTTTGTCCCCCCCCAGCTTCACACCCCAAATCTGGGGAAAAAAGACACAAAAACCCCGTCTCAAAGAGGCTTAAGCACGACCTCAAGACCGGTTTAAACACCCCACTCTACCGTAGGCCGGAGCTCTTGATTTGTGGCCTAAACATTGTGTTTTCACCCCATTTTGGGGGCTTTGAGGCTCTTTCCAGCACCTGTTTCAGGCGGGGAAAGGGTCTCTCGCCCCAAATTCCGTCACCGGGGTTAGTCCCGGCTTTACGGGCTTAGTCCCAGCTTTACAGGGTTAGTCCCGGCATTACGGGGTTAGTCCCGGCTTTACGGGGTTAGTCCCGGCTTTACGGGGTTAGTCCCGGCTTTATTCCCCACCCCATAAAGCCCCATTGAGGCCGCGTCCCTCGGCGCGGTGACAACAGCCCCATTGTCACCACGCGGCGCCCCGGCTGCTCCGAAACTCCTTCAAACCCAGCTCGCAACGTCACTTTTCCGCAGCGTTTTCTCCCCCTTCGAGCCAAAAATCGACTTTTCTCGACGGCGACACCGATTCCGACCCCAAAAATCCATTTAAATGTCGATCAATTCATTAAAATCCGAGCGTTTTCGCGCAAATGAGCCGTTTCGGGGCGATTCACCCCCAAACTACCGCGTTACAAGTGTGTAACGCTCACCTACACCCCTCATTATCGCGTTTCCAAACACACCCTCCAACAGGGACTTAAAGATTCTTCATTACCGGGACCGGGGGGGCTGTTTTTCACTGTTCGTTGTGATTTTTAACCGCAATTTTTAATTACCAGCCACAATTCCTTCCACCGATAGCACAGCCAGCGCTGGATATTGACCTCCGGGGGGGAAAACAGGGTGAAAATCAAACGGTAACGAGCACAACGGGGCGGAAAACTCGTTTTTCACCCATTAAAGCCTCAAGGGTCGGGAAACAACCCACCTGAGCTGCTTTTTGGGGGGACGCGAAGGTTCGGGTCCCAATTGCGGAGCCAAAAGGAGAAGTTGCGGCGGGTTTGGAAGCGGCGGCGGCGCTGGGGGCGGGACGGGCGCGTCCCCCGGTGTCGGGGTGTGTGATGGTGTCACCGTCACGGTGACACCGGGGGGGTGTTATCAGCCCCGCAGCAGCAGCGCTGGGTGTTGCTGCTGTTGAGTTGTACGATCGTTTTGGGTGGAAAAAAACCCTCAGGGTCATCCAGACCAACCGTTAATGTCACTAAATGTCCCCAAGAAGCTGCTGTGCCCCCCCACCCAGGGCTGGCGGCTCCAGCGCCGCCTGCTCAACACCCCCCAGCCCTTCGGGGGAGAAACCACCCCCATTCCCACCTCGCTGAACGCGCTGTCACTGCGCTGGAGCCACAAGCGGATGCTGGAGGCCGGTGGGGGCCTCACCTTCCCGGTTCCACCCCCGCAGCTCCGGTCCCGCCGCCCGGGGGTGGCTGCGGGACCCCCCGTCCCGCACCTGCCGCGCCGCGCATCCCGCTGCGCGGATTCACAGCGCCCGCTACGCCGGCGCCGCGCGCGCCCCGCGCGCCCCGCGCCCCCGCTTACGCCGCCGGCGTAAGGGGCCGCCGCTGACCCGCTGAAAGCCGGCGCGGCGCTTTACGCCAAGTGCGTAGGGCGCGGCGGGGCGGGGGGAGCGCGCGCCGGGGCGCTCCGCACTTTGCGTAGCGGCGGCCGCGGGTCGCTCAGCCGCGCCCTACGCGGGCGGGATTCACGAAGCGCGTTTACGGCGGCGGCGCAGCGGCCGGCGGGGCAGCGGCGGCAGCGGCGTCACCGCCCGCCCCTCCCGTCCCCTCCCCTCCCCTCCCGCCACTCACCGGCCCACGAAGTTCTCGAGCACCGAGCTCTTGCCCGCGCTCTGCCCGCCCACCACGGCGATCTGCGGCAGGTCCAGGTGGCAGCTCTGCCCGATGGAGCTGAACGCGTCCTGCAGCTTGTTGACCAGCGGGATCAGCTCCTCCATGCCCCGGTTCCCCATGGCGGCGGGGGCGCTGCGGGCCCGCTCCACCGGCGGCGGCTCCTCCTCAACGGGCCCGCGGCGGCGGCGGCGACCAAACTTCCCCTCCGAGTCTCCTCATCCGGCACAGGCGACACCCCCGGGGCGCCGCCGCTCGGCCGGGCCCGCCCCGCTTGCCCGCAGCCCGCGCGGCCATTGGCCGGCCGGGCTGTCAATCAGAGGAAGGAGCGGGGCTGTCAATCAGCGGGAGGGCGGGGACTGGGTAGACACGCCTCTCCTCTGCCGTCCCATTGGGTGCCCGCCGCGCCGGTCATTCTTGCAGCCAATGGGAGGGGGAAGTGTCCAGTCAGCTGAGGCGGCGCTGGTGTAGCCCCGCCCCGCGACATGGCTCCTGACATTTCATTGGCAGGGTCGACCGCCGCTCCGGAAAACCAGCCAATCACTGCACGGAAAAGACAGAGGCGTTAACCCGCCTCCCCCCACCCGTCCTCCCTTTCATTGGACAGCGCGCCTGCCACTCACCAGCTGGACCAACCCAGCCGGAGATGAGAACCGGAGGGAAGCCGGCCAAAACCCTCTCGCCATTCGCTAAGCCAGCCGTCAATCAACAAATCCTGCCAGATGGTTGGCTGCTTAACTCCTTGCCCGCCCTCCCGGGCGCAGCCCTGTGACCGTAGAGCCCCGTGTAAACGCGCACTCCCCGCGGCGAAGCCGGGCTGACCCCCCCCCAAATCCCCCGGGGAACCCCCAGCCGTGGCCGTCACCTTGGGGGGGTCTTTACTTCACACAGAAGTAAAGTCTAGAGCTTCCCAGTATAGAGCACTGGGTGAACTGGGGGGGCTGCACCACGACCCGCTCCCCCCGCGCAAAACCCCCGGAGCTGCCCCGTACGGACACGGGCCCCGCAGCCTCAACGTGGCGGGCGCGTTGCCCTTGGTTACGGCCACATCCGGCGGGAAGCGCGCGTCACGTGCGGCGCGCGGAGCGCGGGAAGATGGCGGCGCCCCCGGCGGCGGGAGCGGGAGCGGGAGCGGCGCCGCTGCTGCGCGTCACCGCGGAGTGCGGGCGCAGCCGCGCGCGGGCCGGGGAGCTGCTGCTGCCGCACGGCGCCGTGCCCTGCCCGGTCTTCATGCCCGTGGGCACCCGCGGCACGGCCAAGGGCGTCACGGCGGCGCAGCTCGCGGCGCTCGGCTGCCGCATCTGCCTCGGAAACACCTTCCACCTGGGCACGCGGCCGGTGAGCGGCGGGACGGGCGGGGGCACCGGGAGGGGGCACCGGGAGGGACCCGCCCGGGACACCGGGGAGCGGCGGGCGCGGGAACGGCCCGGGGAGGCCACGCCCCTTTGCCCCAAAGTCTTTTAAAGGCGCCCATAAAACCACGCCCCTTGCGGCCACGCCCCACCGCGACCACGCCTCCTTCGCCGTGATGGCTCCGCCCCTTTGTCCATAAAGTCCCTTAAAGGCGCCTCGAAGCCACGCCCCCGTTGTGGCCACGCCTCCTTCGCCCATATGGCTCCGCCTCTTTACCCATAAAAGTCGGCTCCCCTCGCGAGGCAACGCCCCCTATTTGCCCGCGCCCCCCACGTAAGCACGGCCCAGACGCCCTGGGTTGGCCCCGCCCCGTTCGCGCTTGCCCCGCCCCCGGGTGTCCCCCCGCCGCCCCCGGGTCCCTGTGCCCGCCGGTCTGACCCGTTTCCCCCCGCAGGGCCCGGAGCTGGTGCGACGCGCGGGGGGGCTGCACCGCTTCATGGACTGGCCCCACAACCTGCTGACGGTGAGGGGGGGCCGGACCCCTCCCCCGGGACCCCAACATCCCCCCCACCCACCCCGCAGCTCCATTATTGGGGTCACCCTCCTATTATCAGTGTGTGTCCCCCATTACCTGGGTGTGTCCCATTTTGACCCCCCCAACCCTATTATTGGGGTCCCCCCATGTGTCCTCCCCATTATCAGGGTGTCCCCCCCCAGCCCCATTATTGATATCCCTCTCATGTCCCCCCACCATTATTGGGATTCCCCCCATTATTGGGTTCCCCCCCCCATTATTGGGTTCCCCCCCCCCCATTATTGGGGATTCCCCCCCCATTATTTGATTCCCCCCCCATTATTGGGTTCCCCCCCATTATTGAGTTCCCCCCCCCCATTATTGGATTGCCCCCCTTTATTGGGTTACCCCCATTATTGGGTTTTCCCCCCCATTATTGGGGATTCCCCCCCCCATTATTGGTTTTCCCCCATTATTGGGGTTCCCCCTGTGCCCCCCAGGACAGCGGGGGGTTCCAGATGGTGTCGCTGGCGGCACTGGCGGAGGTGACGGAGGAGGGGGTGCACTTCTGCCCCCCCCCACGGCGGCCCCCCCCTCCTGCTGACCCCCGAGAAATCCATCGACATCCAGAAGGCCCTGGGTGAGTCCTTGGGGGGGGTTGAACCCCCAAAAATCAATATGGGGGGGTCACAGGACACCCCAAAAACCCCTCCCCCCCCCCCACCAGGCGCTGATATCATGATGCAGCTGGACGACGTGGTGAGCAGCACCACGGGGGGGGCCGCGCGTCGAGGAGGCCATGGAGCGGTGGGGACCCCCCCAAAAAACCCTCTGCACCCCCTCAGACTCCCCAAAACACCCCCAGACCCCCCCAGATAACCCCAAACCCCCAGATACCCCAACCCCTCCTGGGTCCCCCAGACCGCCCAGGAACCCCCAAACCCACCCTGGACTCCCCCCCCAACTTCCCCAGACACCCCCAGGACACCCAGACCCCCTCAGGACCCCCCTGTAGGTCCGTAGGTCTGTCTGCTGTCTCACCCGCTGTCCGCAGGTCTGTCCGCTGGCTCGATCGCTGTCTGGCCGTCCACCCGCCCCCCCAGCGCCAGCTGCTCTTCGCCATCGTGCAGGGGGGGCTGGACCCGGCGCTGCGCACGCGCTGCCTGCGAGGTACCGACCTTCGGCCTCAGCATCATCCTCATCACCCCCAGCCTTCCTCCCCGTCCCCATCATCATCCTCATCACCCCCAGCCTTCCTCCCCATCCCCATCATCATCCTCATCACCCCCAGCCTTCCTCCCCATCCCCATCATCATCCTCATCACCCCCCAGCCTTCCTCCCCGTCCCCATCATCATCCTCATCACCCCCCAGCCTTCCTCCCCGTCCCCATCATCATCCTCATCACCCCCAGCCTTCCTCCCCGTCCCCATCATCATCCTCATCACCCCCAGCCTTCCTCCCCGTCCCCATCATCGTCCTCATCACCCCCAGCCTTCCTCCCCATCCTCCCCATCCCCATCCTCATCATCTCCATCTTCCTCCCCATCCTCATCATCACCCCCCCCACCTTCCTCCCCATCCTCATCATCCTTCCCATCCTCACCATCCTCACCCCCCCAACCTTCCTCATCCACCCCAACCTTCCTCCTCCTCATCCCCCTGACCTTCCTCACCCTCCCCAAGCTTCATCCTCCTCCCCATCCTCACCCCCCGACCTTCCTCACCCTCCTCCTCCTCCCCCCCCAGCCATGACCGCCCGCCCCGTCCCCGGATTCGCCATCGGTGGCCTGAGCGGGGGGGAGGAAAAGGCCCAATTCTGGCGCATGGTGAAGCTCAGCACCGACCTGCTGCCCCCCGACAAGCCGCGCTACCTCATGGGGGTGGGGTAAGTCCGGGGGGGGCGGCGGGGGGGCGTTATTTTGGGGTTCACCCCCCCCAAAAACACCCCCCCCCCCAGTTACGCCACCGACCTGGTCGTCTGCGTCGCGTTGGGCTGCGACATGTTCGACTGCGTCTTCCCCACCCGCACGGCCGTGAGTTCGCTTGGGGGGGCGGGTTGAAGTTGGGGGGGGTCACACACGACCCCCCCAGTTTATTTCTGAGCCCCTAATTTATTTCTGACCCCCCCATTTATTCCCCCCCCTTTCCGCAGCGTTTCGGCTCCGCTCTGGTCCCTTGGGGGTCCCTGCAGCTCAAGAACCAACAATTCGCCCGCGATTTCCGCCCCATCGATGAGAATTGCGGTTGCCCCACATGCCGCCGGTGGGTCGGGGGGGGTTATGGGGGGGCCCTGACGCCCCCCCAAGGGTCCCCCCCCCCTCTTTTTTTAATTATTCCCCCCCCTTTTTGTTAATGACGCCCCCCAGGCACAGCCGCGCGTTCCTGCACGCGCTGCTCCGCACCGACCCGGCCGCCCTGCACCACCTCACCGTGCACAACATCGCCTATCAGGTGCGGCGCGGGGGGGCCGGGACCCCCCCAGCCCCCTCATTAACCCCCCCGCGCCCTTAACGAACCGCTAATTGCCCCCCCCCGCGCAGTTGAAGCTGATGGAATCCATCCGCGAGAGCATCCGCGCCCAGCGCTTCCCGCAGTTCGTCCGCCAGTTCATGGCCACCATGTACGGGGGGGGCCCCGCGCGCGTCCCCCCCTGGGTCCGCGAGGCCCTGGGAAGCGTCGGCATCACCCTGGACTGACCCCCCCACCCCGGGCTGGGGGGCGAACCCCCCCTGGCCCCCCCCAGGGTGGTTTTACATCTATTTTTATGCTTTATTTGTGGGGTTTTTTTTACTATTTGGGTTGTGGGTTTTTTTAAGGGGGGGGGGCGGTCAAATAAAGTTTGTTGGTGGGAATTTGTGGGGGTCTGAATGGGGGGGGACAAGGGACAGGGCTGGGGACGCCGCCCCGCCCAGGGACACTCCCTGCGGGACACGTTGGTGGCCTTTGTCCCCATGGAAATGGGACGGCAGGTGACAAAGGGACGGGAAATCTCGGGGACCCTCAGCCCCCCCAGGTGTCCCCAACATGCTGTGACCCCCCCCCGAGTGTCCCCAACACCCTGTGACCCCCCCCAGGTCCTGATGTCCCCAACACTCTGTGCCCCACCCAGTTCCCAGTGTCCCCAACACTGTGTGAACCCCCCCATGGGGTCCCAGTGTCCCCAACACCCTGTGACCCCCTTGCCCCAAGTCCTGATGTCTCCAACATCCTGTATCCCCCCCATGGGGTCCCAGTGTCCCCAACACCCTGTGACCCCCCCAGGTCCTGATGTCCCCAACACCCTACAACCCCCCCATGGTGTCTGTGTCCCCCCAGGTCTCAGTGTCCCCAACACCCTGTGACCCCCCCGGGTGTCCCCAACCCCCTGTGCCCCCCCGCACGGGGTCTGAATGTCCCCAGTCCCCTGTGACCCCCCCCACGGGGTCTCGATCTCCCCAACTCCCTGTGACCCCCCAACAGGGTCTCGATGTCCCCGGCTCCCTGTGACCCCCCCCGGGGTCTCGATGTCCCAGCCCCCTGTGCCCCCGTCCTGCTGTCCCCAGGCCGGGGGTGTCACTGGGGGGTCCGTGCGTCACTGGAGCCGCAGGAGGAAGTTTGTGGATGGGGTGGGGTGACCGTGGCTGCGTCACCGTCACCAACGATTTCTGTCACTGCCGGGTCACCCCCGCGGCCACTGGGACAGACGCACCTGGGCAGGTGAGACTGGGAGGGACCGGGAGCCACTGGGAGAGGCTCCGAGCAACTGGGACACACTGGGAGAGATTGAAATGGGCTGGGAGCAGCACCTGCAGGGAACTGGGAGAGACTGGAAGCCACTGGGACACACTGGGAGAGATTGAAATGGGCTGGGAGCAGCACCTGCAGGGAACTGGGAGAGACTGGGACAGACTGGGACAGACTGGGAGAGATTGAAATGGGCTGGGAGCAGCACCTGCAGGGAACTGGGAGAGACTGGGAGCCACTGGGAGAGACTGGGACAGACTGGGAGCGACTGGGAGAGACTGAGAAGTGCTGGGAGCAGCACCTGCAGGGAACTGGGAGAGACTGGGACAGACTGAGAAGCGCTGGGAGCAGCACCTGGGGTGAACTGGGAGGGACTGGGAGCGACTGGGAGAGATTGTGAGGGCTGGGAGGGACTGGGAGCAACTGGGAAGGGTTGGGAGCAGCAGCCGGGTTGAGTTGGGAGCCACTGGGGTAAACTGGGAGCAACTGGGAAGGGCTGGGAGCTGCAAGAGGAGTCACCGAACAAGCGAGAACTGGGCAGGGAGGTGAGTGGTGCACTGGGGAAACTGGGGTGAACTGGGAGGGCTGAGTGCTGCTCCCCAGGGGGAAACTGGGGTGAACTGGGAGGGCTGAGTGCTGCTCCCCAGGGGGAAACTGGGGTGAACTGGGAGGGCTGAGTGCTGCACCCCAGAGGGAAACTGGGGTGAACTGGGAGGGCTGAGTGCTGCTCCCCAGGGGGAAACTGGGGTGAACTGGGAGGGCTGAGTGCTGCACCCCAGGGGGAAACTGGGGTGAACTGGGAGGGCTGAGTGCTGCACCCCAGGGGGAAACTGGGGTGAACTGGGAGGGCTGAGTGCTGCTCCCCAGGGGGAAACTGGGGTGAACTGGTTAAGGTCAAGTGTTGCAATCCTGGGGTAAACTGGGGTGAACTGGGAGGGCTGAGTGCTGCACCTTGAGGTGAACTGGGAGAACTGGGAGAACTGGGAGCTGCACTGGGGGTGAACTGGGGTGAAATGTGAGGTCCACTTTGAGGTGAACTGGGGGAACTGGGAGCTGCACTGGGGGTGAACTGGGGTGAATTGGGAGAACTGGGAACTGCACCTTGAGGTGAACTGGGAGAAATGGGGTGAACTGGGAGAACTGGGACCCCCCCTTGTGTCCCCCCATTATCGCACCCAGAGCCTCTTATCACCCAGTTTTGGGTGCAAATGAGCGGGATTTGGGTGCCAGCCAAGCACTGGGTGGGTGCCAAGTGCCCCTTTTTTTGGGTGCCAAGTGCCCAGTTTTGGGTGCCAAGTGCCTGTTATTTTGGGTGCCCAGTACCCATTATTTTGGGTGCAAATTGCTGCGGTTCGGGTGTCAAGAACGGGGGTTTTGGGTGTCCAGTTCCCTAATTTTTTGGGTGCCAATTGCTGGGGTTTTGGGTGCCAAATTCCCTTATTTTTTTGGGTGCCAAGTGTCCGGTTTTAGGTGTCCAATGCCTGTTATATGGGGTGCCCAGTGCCCAGTTTTTTGGGTGCCAATTGCTGGGGTTCTGGGTGTCAAGCGCAGGGGTATCTTGGGTGCCCAAGTCCCTTATTTTTGGGGGTGCCAAGTGCCCAGTTTTGGGTGTCCAATGTCTGTTAGTTTGGGTGCCAAACACCCGTTTTTTTGGGTGCCTAATGCCCATTTTTGGGTGCCCAGTGCCCAGCTTTTTGGGTGCCAATTGCTGGGGTTCTGGGTGTCAAGCGCAGGGGTATTTTGGGTGCCCAAGTCCCTTGTTTTTGGGGGTGCCAAGTGCCCAGTTTTGGGTGTCCAATGCCTGTTAGTTTGGGTGCCAAACACCCATTTTTTTGGGTGCCTAGTGCCCATTTTTGGGTGCCAATTGCTGGGATTTTGGGTGCCAAATTCCCTTATTTTTTTGGGTGCCAAGTGTCCGGTTTTAGGCGTCCAATGCCTGTTATATGGGGTGCCCAGTGCCCAGTTTTTTGGGTGCCAATTGCTGGGGTTTTGGGTGTCAAGTGCAGGGGTATCTTGGGTGCCCAAGTCCCTTATTTTTGGGGGTGCCAAGTGCCCAGTTTTGGGTGTCCAATGCCTGTTATTTTGGGTGCCAAACACCCGTTATTTTGGGTGCCAAACACCCATTTTTTTGGGTGCCTAGTGCCCATTTTTGGGTGCCCAGTGCCCAGTTTTGGGTGCCAATTGCCGGGGTTTCGTGTGCCGAGCGTGGGGGTCTTTGGGTGCCCAATCCCCTCCTTTTTTGGGTGCCGAACGCCCCTTTCTGGGCGCAGCGCGCAGGTTGTCCCGTTGCCAAGCTCCGCATTCCGGTTGCCAACCCCCCGTTCCGGTTGCCCGGCTCCCCTCACTCCCCCCCGTGTCTCCCGCAGGTCCCGCCATGAAGCTGCCCCCCAGCACGCGCCTCTTGCTGGTCCCAGTCGCGGTGTCGCTGGCCCTGCTGGGGCTGCGCCTGCGCCGCTCCCCCGGCGCCCCCGTCACCGTCACCCCGCCGGCGCGGGGGGGGTTCCGCTGGCACCGCGCGCCCCCCGCCGGCGCCACCAAAGCGGCGCCCACCCGGCACCCCCTGCAGCCGCCGTACCCCCATCCTTACCGCTTCCTCCTCAACGAGCCGCGGAAATGCCGCGAGCGGCCGCCGTTCCTGGTGCTGCTGGTGGCCACGGAGCCCGGAGACACCGCGGGGCGAGACGCCGTGCGCAGGACGTGGGGGGACGAGGCGTCGGTGCCGGGGGTCTCCATGCTGCGGCTCTTCCTCGTGGGCGTCCACCCGGTTTTCGGCGAGGAGCTGCGGCCGGTGCTGGAGGAGGAAAGCCAGACCCACCACGATATCATCCAGCAAGACTTCATAGACACCTACAACAACCTGACCCTGAAGACGCTGATGGGGCTGGAGTGGGTGAGCAAGCACTGCGCCAACGCCAGCTACGTGGTGAAGGCCGACCGCGACGTCTTCCTCAACCTCAAATACCTCGTGCGGCGCTTCCTTCTGCCCAAAAAGCGCAACTTTGTGACGGGCCACGTCTACCGCAACACCGGCCCGCTGCGCAACCGCAACTACAAGTGGTTCGTGCCGCGGGAGGTCTACCCCAACGCCACGTACCCGCCGTACTGCGGCGGCCCCGCATACGTCCTGTCGGGGGATTTAGCCCCCAAAATCTACGGCGTGGCGCAGACGCTGCCCGCCATCAACATGGAGGACTCGTTCGTGGGGATCTGCCTGCACGCCCTGGGCGTCGGCGTCACCGACAGCCCGCCCGGCGTCTTCAACATGTTCCGCGTGGAGTACGAGCGCTGCCGCTTCTCCCGCCTCGTCATGGTGCATCACTACCAGCCGCGGGAGCTGCTGCGGCTCTGGCCGCACTTCCAGGCGGAAAACGGCACCTGCCCCCCGTAGTGGCGCCGGCGCCGCCGGCCCCGAGCGCGGGGACGCGGGGTTCGCTGCTTTGGTGGCTTTTGGGATCCTGGGGGTGTTTCCAAACCTCGGGGACGGCTTTCCCGCCAGAACTGAAGGAAAATGTGACGTGTTCCCCCCAGTCGGGGTCACCGCGGTGTCCCCACGTGTCACCGGCCCCCCTTCTTGTGCCAGAACACATTGAATTCACGGGATTTTGGGACAGTCTCCAGCTCCAAACATCAGGTCCCTCAGGGGACGGTTTTCCCCCAAAAAACTAAAGAACTGAAGGAAAATGTGACATGTCCCCCTTAGATGAGATCATCAGAGTGTCCCCAAGTGTCACCGTCCCCATCCGTGTGCTGCAACCCATTGAATTCACTGGATTTTGGGCCAGTTTACAGCTCCAAACCTCAGGTCCCTCAGGGACCCCCATCCGCCATTTTTTGGGAGGGTTTTCCCCCCAAAAAACTGAAGAACTGAAAGAAAATGTGACGTGTTCCCCTCATCCGGGGCCACCAGAGCGTCCCCAAGTGTCACCATCCTCATCCGTGTGCTGGAACCCATTGAATTCACGGGATTTTGGGTCACTCTCCAGCTCCAAACCTCAGGTCCCTCAGGGACACCCGTCCGCCACTTTTTGGGACATTTTGCCCCAAAACCTGAAGAACTGAAGAAAAATGTGAAGTGTTCCCCTCAGTCGGAGCCACCAGAGCGTCCCCAAGTGTCACCGTCCCCCGGCTTGTGCCAGAACCTGTTGAACTCACTGGATTTTGGGTCAGTCTCCAGCTCTCAGCGCCATTTCCAATCCTCAGGGACTCCTCTCCTCCGCCATTTTTTTGGGAGGGTTTTCCCCCCCAAAAACTGAAGAACTGAAGAAAAATGTGACGTGTTCCCCTCAGCCGGGGGCACCAGAGCGTCCCCAAAGTGTCACCGTCCCCATCCGTGTGCTGGAACCCATTGAATTCACTGGATTTTGGGCCAGTTTACAGCTCCAAACCCCAGGTCCCTCAGGGACTCCCCCCTCCGCCATTTTTGGGACAGTTTTCCCCCCAAAACCCAAAGAACTGAAGAAAAATGTGACGTGTCCCACTCAGTCAGGGACACCACAGTGTCCCCAAGTGCCACCATCCCACTTCTTGTGCCAGAACCTGTTGAACTCACTGGATTTTGGGTCAGTCTCCAGCTCTCAGCGCCATTTCCAAACCTCAGGCCCCTCAGGGACTCCTCTCCTCCGCCATTTTTTGGGAGGGTTTTCCCCCCCAAAAACTGAAGAACTAAAGAAAAATGTGACGTGTTCCCCTCATCCGGGGCCACCAGAGCGTCCCCAAGTGTCACCATCCCCATCCGTGTGCTGGAACCCATTGAATTCACTGGATTTTGGGTCACTCTCCAGCTCCAAACCTCAGGTCCATCAGGGACCCCCGTCCGCCATTTTTTGGGACATTTTGCCCCAAAAACCCGAAGAACTGAAGAAAAATGTGAAGTGTCCCCCTCAGTCGGGATCACCACAGTGTCCCCAAGTGCCACCGTCCCCCTCCGCTGACTTTCTGGCCAGTCTCTGCTCTTGGGGCCATTTCCACACCTCAAATCTCTCAGGGGATGACTTTCCCGCCAAAAATTGAGCCACTGGCTGGTGTCTGCGCACCAGCAACTCCATTAATATTGTTATTAATATTATTATTGTTATTACTGATTTCTATTTGCACTGAGCCTGCCGAGCTGGGTCCTCGCGCCGGCAGCGACGCGTTAAATTATCACCGATATTTGTTAATAAAAAGCTTTGTGATTAAAACCAGCCGGAGCTCATCCATGGTCTTGTCTCTCCCAATTAACACTCCACCTCATTAAGGGGCCGGTTCTACCCCCGGGATGGCAATAAACACAAAAACATGAGGTAAAATATACACAAAATAGACGTGGCGAAACATTGCCGGAGCGACGAGGGATTTTTTGGTGGAAAAAGCAGGATTTTGTAGCACAAACTTGGTTTCCTCGTGGGTTTGGTTTAGCAGAGTCCAGGAAGTGCCGGTTTATCACCGGTTGGCAAACACGGCTCCACCTTTTCCTTGAAAAGGTGAATAAAGCACAGGTGGGACTGTTGTTTTAGCGCTATTGTGATTTGGAGGAACCGCAGCATTATCTGCACCAGGAAATCCTGGAAATGCCACCTAAAATACACCATAATTCTGTATATTCAGCCTTACCCGCGGCTCCGTGATTCCATCGCCCTGGCCCAACGCTCAAAACCGAGGGCGTAACTCATTAACGACATAAAACACATAATTTAGGGTATTTAAGAGACGGGGGAGGCGGTTTTGCCGCAAAACGCCGCATTAGGAGCCCAAAACGTGGCGGTTTTCGGTGGTTTATTTGCTGCTGGGCCCGAGGGAGCCGGGCCCACAAAACCTCGCACTTTCCCGCTTTTGGTTTGGTTTTGTCTGTTGTTTTTTTTTTTTTTTTTTTTAAATAAAGTCTTTCACTTATAAAACTGAAAACACTAAAGCATTAAAATACAGAAAAAAAAGCTCGTTTAACTCACTTCACAAAAGCGTTAACAAGGTGACAGATCCCTCCTCTATTTCGAGCCGGCGCTCAGGCCGCTCCCGCTTTTAAATAGAAAAAAGGATGCTGAAAATGGTATTAACTCCAAAAATAATAATAATCCTATTTAGACAAAGTAATGGCAACTAACAAACCATTAAATACAGAGATGCCCAAAATACAGCTAAATATGGAATTACAAGTACTCAACCATTAGTGACCGGTATCACAAAGAGCACTGCAACATGGAAATGGGGGGGGGAAAGGGGGTTTTGGGGTGTTTTACCGTGATAAAATTGAATATTCAAAGGGGTTTGGGGGACGAATGTCGGTGCCCGCCGGGGGGGCGGCTTTATCTGTATTGGTAATTCATGTTGTGGTCGTTTCTGCCGTAACCGCCTTGGGACGCCTGGTAGGAGCTGGGGGGGCCGCTGTAGTTTTGGCCAGAGCCTGGGGAGTTGTAGTTGGATTGTGAGGAGTATCCACCTGCAAAAACACCCAAAATTAAGCCATTTTAAGGCAGAAATTGAGCTTTTGAGGAGGTTTCGGAACCTGCCTTGGCGCGGGAATTGATAGAGAAAGCAGCTAAAATTTAGGGGAAATATCTAAAATATGGAGGGGGTATATGAAATACAGATAAAATCTAGTAGGAATATATAAAATGATCATATACTGACCTTGCTTACCTTGGTACGAGGAGCCGCCGCCCCCCGAGCCGCCGCCGTAGCCCCCGTGGGACCCGCTGTTATAGGACGAGCCCCCCGAATAGTTGTTGCCGCCGCGGCCGCTGTTGCCGTAACCTGCGAGAAATTCACCTATTTGAGGCCAAATCCTCCCTTTTTTGGGCTGCGAAAAGCGGCGGTTGGGGGGGGGTTTAATCCCAGTTCGGAGGAACCGAGCGCAGAGCAGAATTGGTTGTGGATTGGGATGAAGATAATTAGGAGCAGAGCGGGAAAACGGCACTTTTGAACCCCAAAATGTCGAGTTCATCCCCTGGGGGAGCAGGAGGTCAGAGCTCAGGGGGTTCTGTTGGGAATGTGTTGGTTTTGGCCAAATAAGCTGAGTTTAAACCCAAAAATCCTGCACTTGGTACCCAAAATAATAAGGGAACTCCACAGCCGAAACAATGGGCGCTGGGCACCCAAACAATAAGGGAACTGGGCACCTAAAACAATAAGGGAACTGGGCACCTAAAACAATAAGGGCGCCGGGCACCCAAAACAATAAGGGCGCCCGGCACCCAAAACAATAAGGGCGCCCAGCACCCAAAACAATAAGGGCGCCCAGCACCCAAAACAATAAGGGCGCCCAGCACCCAAAACAATAAGGGCGCCCAGCACCCAAAACAATAGGGGAACTGGGCACCCAAAACAATAGGGGAACTGGGCACCCAAAACAATAGGGGAACTGGGCACCCAAAACAATAGGGGAACTGGGCACCCAAAACAATAGGGGAACTGGGCACCCAAAACAATAGGGGAACTGGGCACCCAAAACAATAGGGGAACTGGGCACCCAAAACAATAGGGGAACTTGGCACCTGAAAACCAGAGTTTTCTAATTAAGTTTCCTAATTAAAAACAAACCAAACCCAAACATTTTAACTCAGCAGAACTCACCGAATTTCCTCTCGTGGTTGCAATAAGAGTTAAAAACCCCCATTTTCGCCCCCCAAACTCACTGAACTCTCCCATTTCCCCCCGTACTCACTGAACTTGCTCTCGTAGCCGTAGTCGGCGCCGCCGGGCGAGCTGTAGGAGTTGGAGTAGGAGGAGTAGCCGCCCTGGCCGTGGCCGTAGCTCTTCTGCTTGCCCTGGGGGGGCCCGTAGCTGCCCCCGTACTGGTTCTGCCCGTAGGGCTGCTGCTGCTGGCCCTGGTGCGACTGGTACGAGCCGTAGGCGGGTTTCTGCTGCCCCCCGTGCTGCTGCTTCTTGTGCTTCGGGGGGTTGGCGCCGCCGTAGCTGTCGCCCCCCTGGTAGTAGGAGCCGTAGGAGCCGCCGCTGCCCGAGTTGGAGTGGCCGCCGTTGCTGTAGAACTGGCCTGCGACGGGGAAAACGGTGGCGAGAGGGTTAGAACGGGGCTGGGAACGGGGAAAACGGCCGCGAGGGGGTTAGAACGGGGCTGGGAACGGGGAAAATGGAGATAAGAGGGTTAGAATGGGGCTGGGAACGGGGAAAATGGAGATAAGAGGGTTAGAACGGGGCTGGAAATGGGGAAAACGGCCACGAGAGGGTTGGAACGAGGCTGGAAATGGGGAAAACGGCCACGAGAGGGTTGGAACGGGGCTGGAATGGGGAAAACTCAGATAAGAGGATTAGAATGGAGCTGAAAATGGGGAAACTGAGATAAGAGGGATAGAACGGGCCTAAAAATGGGGAAGATGGAGATGGAAGTGTTAGAACAGGCCTAAAAACAGGGAAGATGGAGATAAGAGAGTTAGAACAGGGCTGAAAATGGGGAAGATGGAGATAAGAGAGTTAGAACAGGGCTGAAAATGGGGAAGACGGAGACTGTAACAGAGAAGCTGTGACTTCGGCAGCCCCGGCACGTGCAAGCGGGGAAAACGTACGGATTTAAGGCAAAATGGACTTACTGTAGCCCGCGGTCGCCGAGTTCCCACCGTAACCGTAGCTCCCGTACCCGGCGCCTGCCGAGGAATCAGAGGTTGAAATGAAAGAACACGGAGCCCGCGGGCTCGGTCACAATGAAACGCCGGGGGATGGACTCGGCTGCGGGGTCTGGGGGGTTCATTTACCTGTGTTCATGTAGCCGCCGTGGTTGCCGTAGCCGCCGCGGCCCCTGCCCCGGCCGCGCATGGTGCCGCCGCGGCCGCGGCCGCGCAGGCTGGGGGGCGGGGGCCCGTCGCTGTGCATGGGGCCCCCCATGGCGAAGCCGGGGCTGTGCTGCTGCGGGAGAGAGACCAACAGGGGTCGGAAACGCACCATCGCCAGGCGGTCAACACCTCAGAAAACGGTCAGCGTCTCAAAAGGGGCAGAAAGGAGGAAAAACGCAGACAAGTAGAAGTTAAAAAGTCAAAAAGTCAAAATTCCAAAGATTCCAAAATCGTCCAAATTCCAAAATCGTCCAAATTCCAAAAATTCCAAAATCGTCCAAATTCCAAAATCGTCCAAATTCCAAAATCGTCCAAATTCCAAAATCGTCAAAATTCCAAAATCAAAATTCCAAATCAAATTCCAAAAATTCCAAAATTCCAAAAATTCAAAAATTCCAAAAATTCCAAAATCAAAATTCCAAAAATTCCAAAAATTCCAAAATCGTCCAAAATTCCAAAATCAAAATTCCAAAAATTCCAAAAATTCCAAAAATTCCAAAAATTCCAAAAATTCCAAAAACTCCAAAATTTTCCAAAATCAAAATTCCAAAACCTCCAAAATTTTCCAAAATCAAAATTCCAAAACCGTCAAAATTTTCCAAAACCGTCAAAATTTTCCAAAACCGTCAAAATTTTCCAAATTCCAAAACCTCAAAAAATTTCAAAATTTCAAAAATGTCAAATTTCATGTGTCAAAATTTCCAAATCTCGAAAATTTCCAAATCTCAAAAATTTCCAAATCAAGTTCTAAAACCTCCAAAAATCTCAAAATTCCCAAATGTCAAAATTTTCCAAAAATCTCAAAGAAGTTTCCAAAAATCTCAAAGAAGTTTCCAAAAATCTCAAAGAAGTTTCCAAAAATCTCAAAGAAGTTTCCAAATCTCAAAGTTTCCAAACCTGAAGCTGGCACGAGGTGCCGCGTCGAGGCCTAAAAAAGGTTCGTACCCGGATTTTGGGGGGAGCGGAAGGCGCCGGGAGCTGCGCGGGCAGGTCAAGAGAGCCCAGAAATCAGAGGCCGCTCTGCGCACGACGTCCCGGCCTCTCCGCTGTCACCCAGGGCTGCCCCCCACCCCCTGTCCCCTCCCCAAGGGGGTTAGAGCGGCGGATTCGCCGCGGAGCCACAAACCATCGGAATTTGCCGAATGGGGGTTTTTCTTACTTTGACGGGGAACTTGGGGCCCCCCCGGGCCGGCACGGGGGCTCTTTTCTTCTTGTTCTGCTCGATGGGCACCGGAGCGTCCGGAAACAGCTTCTCCAGCGCGGCCAGCGCGGCGTAAGCTTTGGCCACCTTTTTATTGGAACCGGCTCCCTGGAACTTCTGCCCGTCCACCTCCACCTGGCGGGGATCGGAGCATCATGGCCAAGCGGAATTAGGCAGAACAGAAGCTAAATTCACTACTTTTTAGAGATAATCCTAAGAATTTGGAGCAAAAAACGTTGCTGCTCGCTCCACAACCTCAAAGGAACAATCCAGCCCAACCGCGCCGCGATTTATGGTATAAACGGGTATCAAAGCGATAAAACGGAGCAAAATGCCCCCAAAACGCCGCCCACCTCCATGACGAAGCACTTGTCGTGGCTGCCGCCCGTCTCCGAGATGAGCTCGTACTTCAGGCCGCGCCGCTTCTCGTTCAGCTCCATCACCGGGTTCTTGCCGTGCTTGGTGAGAATTGGTCCCTGCTGCTTCACGTTCTGCGGGGAAACGGCGGCGGTCGAGCTTTTCCCCCCGGGACCAGGAACGCGGGGGCGTCTGACACCCCCGAACCCATCGCGGGGGGGGGTTTTACCCCGTTTTCGGCGCCGCTCACCTCTGGGGTTTGATCCGAGGGCGGCGAAGCGGCCGCGGGTGTCGCGACGGTTTCCACCACGGGCGGCGGAGCCACCACCACCGGTTTCTGCTCCGTCTCCTCGGCCGACTCGTCGCCTTTCCCCGACTCTTTGCCCTCCGCCCCGGTGGGCAAACCCATGTCCTGCAGCACCTGCGGCACCAGAACGCGCTACAGACCCCAAAACACCGGCAGCTCCCGCCTGCCAAACCCGTTTTGGGGTAAACCCTCAAGAAAACCGCTCAAAATACTATTTATTAATGATTTCCAAGCGTGTTCCCCAAGGTCTAAGACGGAAAGATTCCCCCGGCCCCAGACTCATTTTTCACGCAGGGTCGGAGTCGCGACTCATCCCCATCGCCCTTTTCGACGTGAAAGGGCCGGTAATCAATTAACGGCTAATTAACGAGTCCCAGGGTGGGAATTAGGGCTCTCACCTTGACAGCCACGTGCAGCTTGGCCGTTTTCTTGGACGGCCCCGACGCCTCGAAGGTGCTGCCGTCGATCTCCACCGACATGGTGAAGATGGGAGCGTGAACTGGACCAGTTTGGGAGACCAGTTTGTACTGGAGCCCAGGTTTGAGCTGGTTCAGCTTCATCAGCGCGTTCATGGCCTGGGGGGGTTCAAGTTTTTCCTCTGAATAGATTAAAAGAAGAAAGTTCGCAACGTTCGTCATTGTGCTAAAAGCAGAAAACCCACTTCAGACAAGCGTGTTTCCCTCCTTGGCGTTAAATTCAGGTCAAAAATCCCTCAATTAAGCTTTTATTTAAATTGTAGGTGTAATTTGGGAGCGCAAGCGGCCGCGCGCCGGCGGGAAGGGCCCTCGGGCGCCGCGCTGCACCTACCTCTGCTTAGCTCAATACCTTTTTTCTGGATCTTCTTCTTCTTCTTGCTGGGCGATTTCTCCTCGCCGTCCTCCTCCATGGGCCGCTTCATGGGGGTGACGGCGTACGTGGTGCTGGGCGGGATCTGGACTGCAAGAGCAGCGCGGCCTCAGCGGCGCGCCCCCGGCCGCCGGCAGCACCGCGCGGGGGCGGCGGCACCGCGCGGGGGCGGCTCCGCGCGCTCACTCACCCGTGTAGTCGATGGGGTTCTCGTTCTTTGGCTTCTTGGGCATTTTGGAGGGCAGGGGGTCCATCCCCAGGACCTTGTGGAGTTGGCCGAAGGCCGCGAGCCTCAGCGCGTGCTGGAAGAGCCAAGCGCGGCGTCAGCGCCGCGCCGGCGGCTCCACCGCCTGTTTCCACCAGGAGCAGCTGCCCACCCCTACACCGAGTCCTCCGCGCTTTCACACCGCTCTCTGCTTTGCTTTTTGGTTGGGAAATTCAACCCAAAAACTACAGGGAGGCGCTATTTAAAAACCTACTTTTGCTTCTGGGTTGGCCGAGCTACAAATTCCTCCTCGCTGTGGGATTTGCTTTTACTCGAGTGGGTATTAACGCAATTAACAGCGCCCTCCGGGAGGCGGCTACGCTACCATCAACCAATAAGTTCCGAGGCAGTTTGAACTGATTCGTAAGGTTTTCGGAGTTAAAACTATACCTGAGCACTCTGTGTGATATCTTCCCTTTGTTGTCTGTCTAGATGCCCAATAGCATCAGTGGCTTCTTTTTCACAAGGATCATAAATACCAGAACCATCTGAAGGCAGGAAACAAGGAAGATATGCAGAGAATTATCCTGGTGTTTGCTAAACACGCTGAGCTATTGCCCTGGGCGGCCCAGGCGCCGCTCGCCTCTCGGAGCGCGATGGGCCCGGGACGCGGCGCCGCGGCGGCCGAGCCGCCCGCAGCCGCTCGGGAGCTCGGGGTGACGCTGCCGCCTCTCTCTACGCAGTGGGGGGGGGGTTGGAAGGCGATGGGTCCGTTTCGGAGCCGGGACGCGGTTGGTACAGGCGCCGGGGCTCCGGGGCCGCCCGCGCGGGAAACCGGGGCTTGGGGTAAAATTGGGGAACTTTGGAAAATTTAACATTGGAAATTCCAAATTTTTAAAATTTCACATTTTTGTGATTTTAAACTTTTGGGTTTTTGAATTTTCAACATTTCAAGTTGTTAAAATGTTGGAGTTTTAAAATTTCTGAAGTTTTGAAATGTGAAGTTTTGAATTTCTGAAGTTTTGAAATTGTGACATTCTTAAAATTCGGAAATTGTGAAATTCTTAAAACTCTTAAAATTCTGAAGAGGTGAAATTTGAAATTCTTAGAATTCCAAAGTTTTCAAATTTTAAATTCTTACAATTCCGAAATGGTGAAATTTGAAATTCTTAAAATTCTGAACCTGAAATTTGAAATTCTTTGAATTTAGAAGTGGTGAAATTTGAAAATCTTTGAATTCCAAAACTGTGAAATTTGAAATTCTTACAATTCAGAAGTGGTGAAATTTGAAATTCTTTGAATTTAGAAGTGGTGAAATTTGAAATTCTTTGAATTCCAAAACTGTGAAATTTGAAATTCTTAAAAATTCCAAAACTGAAATTTGAAAATCTTTGAATTCCGAAGCGGTGAAATTTGAAAATCTTTGAATTCCGAAACGGTGAAATTTGAAAATCTTGAATTCCGAAACGGTGAAATTTGAAATTCTTACAATTCCGAAACGGTGAAATTTGAAATTCTTACAATTCCGAAACGGTGAAATTTGAAATTCTTACAATTCCGAAACGGTGAAATTTGAAATTCTTTGAATTCCGAAACGGTGAAATTTGAAATTCTTTGAATTCCGAAACGGTGAAATTTGAAATTCTTTGAATTCCGAAACGGTGAAATTTGAAATTCTTACAATTCCGAAACGGTGAAATTTGAAATTCTTACAATTCCGAAACGGTGAAATTTGAAATTCTTTGAATTCCAAAATGTTGAAATTTGAAATTCTTACCATTCCAAAATTGTGAAATTCGCGTTTTTGAAATCTGAAATTTTAAAAATTTGGAACATTCGAAATGTTTAAAATGGTGACTTTGTTGAGATTTCACTGGACACCAAGGCCCGCGCGGTCGCCGTGGCACGGAAGCGCGGGGAGCAGCGCACCTGGCATGACGATGCCCGAGGCCAGGCACTCGAGCACGCGGCGCAGCGCCTCGCCCGCGCCCATGGGCCGGTTGGCCGTGCCGATGGATTTCTCACAGAGCAGCTCCAGGGGCTGGAAAGAACCACAGGGCGGTCAGGACGGCGAGCGCAGGGACGAACCCGCGCCCGGCGATCCAACCGTCGGCCCGTTAACCCACAAACCATCCGCGTCGCAGATCTTTGGGAGTTTTAACGGCGGAAAGTTGGTTTGGAGATACATGAATCGTTAATTTATGAACGGGACAAAGGATCCCACCCCCGAAATGAAGGCGATAGGTCGAATTACCCATCCTCTGAGCGGCGCCCAGGTCGGAACGCGCGTGCAGAGGTCGCGCAGCACGCGGATGACGATGACGCACGACTTGAGTCCGTTGGCCCTGGCCTGGAGGGAGAACCAAACTCACCAGAACGCCCCAAACCGCTCGCTCAGCCATTCCCTTTATCTTTTGCAGCGCTACTTTGCCAAGGGTAAACGGGATTTGCGTGGTTTACAATGTAAACGGGTAACCGTGGTGTGCAAAGGCAACATTACTCTTAACACAAAGCAGCAGCTACGCGTCTACTCTTTAAGACGGTCCATTACTCTTTAACGGTCCATTAATTTGCTTAAGTGCTTCTTGAGCAACTGCGCCGCCACGTCCAGCACTGCTACCCTTAAATACATTAAATACCAAAGAATAATAACGCTCAGCCCCTTTAATACTTTACGATTTGGGTTTTTTTTGCTACGTAAAGACAAATATAAGAACAAAATGCAAACCTGGAACCACTTGGCGTGCCGCAGTGACGCCAAGGCAGCAAGGCATTTCTGCCTGTCCAGAACGTCCGGGGAGTCGGAGCCTGATTGCGTTTCTAGTTGTGGATGGAATAAGAAGACAAGGCACGGTTTGACCAAGGGGCTTCTGGCGGGCGAGGGGGACGAGGCAGCGGCCGAGCGGGCACCGGGGCTCCAAAAACGGCCGGCTGAGCCAGAACCACGGGCTCGAACCGAAAAAAGGGTCCTGAGTTGAGTCAGGGCCATGGGCTTGGACCAAAAAATCAGTCCTGGTTCTATCTGGATCCACGGGCTCGAACCGAAAAAAGGGTCCTGAGTTGAGTCAGGGCCGTGGGCTTGGACCAAAAAATCAGTCCTGGTTCTATCTGGATCCACGGGCTCAAACCGAAAAAAGGGTCCTGAGTTGAGTCAGGGCCATGGGCTTGGACCAAAAAATCAGTCCTGGTTCTATCTGGATCCACGGGCTCGAACCGAAAAAAGGGTCCTGAGTTGAGTCAGGGCCGTGGGCTTGGACCAAAAAATCAGTCCTGGTTCTATCTGGATCCACGGGCTCAAACCGAAAAAAGGGTCCTGAGTTGAGTCAGGGCCGTGGGCTTGGACCAAAAAAATCAGTCCTGGTTCTATCTGGATCCACGGGCTCGAACCGAAAAACCAGTGCTGAGTTGAGTCAGGGCCGTGGGCTTGGACCAAAAAATCAGTCCTGGTTCTATCTGGATCCACGGGCTCGAACCGAAAAAACAGTCCTGAGTCTAGTCAGGACCATGGGCTTGGACCAAAAAAATCAGTCCCGAGTTTAGCCAGGACCGTGGGCTTGGATCGAAAAACTAGTTCTGAGTTTAGCTAGGACCATGGGCTTAGACCAAAAAAAAATCAGTCCTGGTTCTATCCGGATCCATGGGCTTGAACTAAAAAAATCAATCCTGGTTCTATTTGGATCCATGGGCTTGAACCAAAAAACCAGTGCTGAGTTTAGTCAGGACCACGGGCTTGAACCGAAAAACCAGTCCTGAGTTTAGTCAGGACTGTGGGCTTGGACCAAAAAATCAGGCCTGGTTCTATCCTGATCCATGGGCTTGAACCACAAAACCAGTCCTGAGTTTAGGCAGGACCATGGGCTTGGACCACAAAAATCAGTCCTGGTTCTATCCAGGACCGTGGGCTTAAACTGAAAAATCAATCCTGGTTCTATCTGGATCCACGGGCTTGAACCAAAAAACCAGTCCTGAGTTTACCCAGGACTGTGGGCTTGGACCAAAAGAATCAATCCTGGTTCTATCTGGATCCATGGGCTTGAACCAAAAAGCCAGTCCTGATTCTACCCAGGACCGTGGGCTTGGACCACAAAAATCAGTCCTGGTTCTACCTGCATCCACGGGCTTGAACCAAAAAATCAATTCTGGTTCTATCTGGATCCATGGGCTTGAACTAAAAAAAAATCAGTCCTGGTTCTACCCGGATCCATGGGCTTGAACCACAAAATTAAATCATTATTGTACCCAGAATGATGGGCTTGAGCCACTAAATAAACTGATTCTACCCAAAATGATGGGTTTGAGCCAAGAAAATCAATCCTGATTGTACCCGGATGATGGGCCTGAACCACCAAAGCAGTCCTGAGTCTACCCAGGACCATGGGCCTGAACCACCAAAGCAGTCCTGAGTCTACCCAGGACCATGGGCCTGAACCACCAGACCAGTCCTGAGTCTACCCAGGACCATGGGCCTGAACCACCAGACCAGTCCTGACTCTGCCCTGCTGATGGTCCTGAAAACCCAAACAAACGGCTGATTCTACGCTGCTCCGCTTAGAAATTCAACCTGCGGAGAGCAGGGGGATGTTTAATTAACTTAATTAAGGGGTGAAATGTTGGCGATGAGAAGGTCCCGTCCAAGCCCAAGTGCGGTGGGAGGATGAGGAGGAGCTGGGGTGTGAAATGGGCCGGAGTGGCCAAAACCCCTCGGGGACTGGGATGGATGGGAACCTGCCAGGCCGGTACTGGGTCAAAAAGGGGGGTTTAAGCAAAACTGCCCGTTCTGGGGGGGAAAGCTCGGCGAGGACGGAGGGAGCCCCCCCGGCGCGGCTGCCCCGGCCCCGGCCCGCCACAGAGCGTCCTGTTGGTCAAAGGTCCAGCGTCCCTAAAGTCGACGAACTGGAAGGCTTGGGAGACGAGTCAGAGATCAGACACCAGAGACAAGGCAAGAGAGCACAACGAGCTGGGGCGCCTGGTCCGCTCCGCCGCCCGGTCCGTGCTGCAGCAAAACTGACGCGCGGGTCGGGACCGCCGCTCCGGCACCCGCGAGGCCTCAAGCTCAGGGTTTTAGATAAGGCTAGTGCACAGATGCCTCTGCGACACCACACCCGGTCGTTAACTCTAATTACACCTGGGAGCTCTCATTTGCGAGCGGAGCTAACTTTATCCAAAACTCTGCAGCCCTTTCTGGTCGGCAATTGCAACGTTTTGGAGCCAAATCGAGGAGCCCCAGAGCGCCTACGAATCATTTTTGCTGCAACACAAACTGCCCGGAACATCCAAGTTCACGTGCATGCAGGTCATTTAACCAGAAGCCTTCGAGATTTTGGGCTACTTTGGGCTTTTTTAAACGTATCTGGTTTATATTTTTACGTCACTGTGCAGGCCACTGACATGGCTGGGTACGGAACGAAGATTAAGACAACGAGATGATGTATTAGTGAACTAAAGGCTCCAGTAAATCATAAATGATAAATAAAAGGATCAAAACAACACCAAAAGGAGCAAAATCCCACCCAAAAGGTGCTGCTCAGTTTCAGACGCTCGCGTTGAGCTCAAACCACACCAGCGGCTTCGCGAGGTCGGATTTGTCTCGGGGAATTTGGAACGGGCACAAAGGGAGCTCAGCTCCGAAACTGAAGAGCACGTTTTGTGGGGAAGGAGCAGCGGAAAGGCGGCGCTGCGGCTGCGCCGGCGCCCGTACCTCCCGCCGCCTGCCGCTCCAGCTCCTCCCGCACCACGGGCGACGTCAGGTGGATCGTCAGCGTCAGCGGCGGCTCCTTCGTGTTCTTGATCACGATGGCGGCGTCACCCACCGACTGGATTATCTCGTATTTGTCTTCTGTGATGGCCTGGAAGAGAATTCCACTGCTGAGCGGTCGAAATCAACCAGCCAGGGGTTGGCGGTTTGCTTTTGCAGCCAAAACGAGGCGTGCAAGCAGAATTCCAGCTAATAAAGAGAATTTGGCTCAAGGAGGCGATTCACAGTATCACAGTATGTTTGGGGTTGAAGGGCCCTCAAAGCTCACCCAGTGCAGCCCCCCGGAGCAGGAACACCCAGGTGAGGTGACACAGGAAGGTGTCCAGGGGTTGGAATGTCTGCAGAGAAGGAGACTCCACAACCCCCTGGGCAGCCTGTTCAGGCTCTGCCACCCTCACCATGAACAAGTTTCTTCTCAAATTTAAGTGGAACCTCTTGTGTTCCAGTTTGTACCCATTACCCCTTGTCCTATCACTGGTTGTCACCCAGAAGAGCCTGGCTCCATCCTTGTGGCACTTACCCTTTATATATTTATAAGCATTAATAAGGTCACCCCTCTTCTCCAAACTAAAGAGCCCCAGCTCCCTCAGCCTTTCTTCATAAGGGAGATGCTCCACTCCCTCCATCATCTTTGTTGCCCTACGCTGGACCCTCTCCAGCAGTTCCCTGTCCTGCTGGAACTGAGGGGCCACAACTGGACACACTATTCCAGGTGTGACACACTATTCCAGGTGTGGCCTCCCCAGGGCAGAGCAGAGGGGCAGGAGAACCTCTCTGACCTACTGACCACCCCCTTCTAACCCCCCCAGGTCCCATTGGCTTCCTGGCCACAAGGGCCCAGTGCTGGCTCATGGTCACCCTGCTGTCCCCAGCACCCCCAGCTCCCTTTCCCCTACGCTGCTCTCTAATATGTAATTTCCCAACCTATACTGGAACCTGGGGCTGTTCCTGCCCAGATCAACACTCTACACTTGCCCTTGTTAAATTCCATCAGGTTATTCCCCGCCCAGCTCTCCAGCCTGTCCAGGTCTCTGATGGCAGCACAGCTCCCAGTGTCCCCACTGCTCCAGCTGGTGTCACCAGCAAACTGGCTGATAGAACACGCTCCGGAATAACGCTACAGAAGGAAAGGTCTGGAAAGCAGCAGCGCGGGTTTGAAGCGTCTCCGAGCGCGTTGTGCTCGGTTCGGGAGGGTTTTACTCACAGCGAGCTGCACGCCCAGGTTCTCGGCGACTTTCTCCAGCAGGTCCGAGGTGGGTTTGTCTTTGCACAGCAGAACCAGCTCGAGGTCCAGGTCGCCCTTGAGCAAGAGGCCTTTGGCCACGAGCCCCACGCGCATGACGCCGCGCAGGGTGCGCGTCAGCTGCTCCGCCTTCGGCTCCCTGCAACGCAACGGCGCCGGCGGTCAGACCGCTCGCCAGCGGCACGCGGCGGCGACAGCCGCTGCCAATTAACACCGGTAATTAACCGGGTGAGCGGGGATGCTCACTGCAAACTACCTGCTTCCAATTAACACCGGTAATTAACCGGGTGAGCGGGGATGCTCACTGCAAACTACCCACTTCCAATTAACACAGGTAATTAACCAGGTAAGCAGGGATGCTCACCACAAACTACCTGCTTCCAATTAACACCGGTAATTAACCAGGTAAGCAGCGATGCTCACCACAAACTCCCTGCTTCAAATCAACGCAATTCATTAGCCGGGTAAGCAGCGGCGCTCACCACTTCAAATTAACACAGGTAATTAGCCAGGTAAGCAGGGATGCTCACCACAAACTACCTGCTTCAAAATTAATACAGTTAATTAGCCAGGTAAGCAGGGATGCTCACCACAAACTACCCACTTCAAATTAACACAGTTAATTAACCAGGTAAGCAGGGATGCTCACCACAAACTACCCGCTTCCAATTACCACAGTTAATTAACCAGGTAAGCAGGGATGCTCACTGCAAACTACCCACTTCCAATTAACACAGTTAATTAACCAGGTAAGCAGGGATGCTCACCACAAACTCCCTGCTTCAAATCAATGCAATTCATTAGCCGGGTAAGCAGCGGCGCTCACCACTTCAAATTAACACAGGTAATTAGCCAGGTAAGCAGGGATGCTCACCACAAACTACCTGCTTCAAATTAACACCGGTAATTAACTGGGTAAGCAGTGATGCTCAGCGCAAACTACCCGCTTCAAATTAACACAGTTAATTAACCAGGTAAGCAGGGATGCTCCCTGCAAACTACCTGCTTCAAAATTAATAGAGTTAATTAGCCAGGTAAGGAGCGATGCTCACCACAAACTACCTGCTTCAAATTAACAGAATTAATTAGCCAGGTATCAGCAATGCTCACTGCAAACTGCCCTCTTTAAATTAACAGAATTAATTAGCCAGGTAAGCAGCGATGCTCACTGCAAACCACCCGCTCCAAAGTTAATTAATTAGGCGCCTAAGCAAACTTATAGCGATTAATCACAACCCAACGAGGGTCCGTCAGCTGCCCGCGGGGGGGGTCCAACAACGCGTCCCCCTCGAGCGGGTTCTGGCGCCGGCGCTCACCCGCCGTCCTTGGCCTCGTCCTCGGGCGCCGCGTCCATGGCGTCAGCGTCGGGCTGCTCGCCGCCCTTCTCCTGCGCGTCGATCCAGTCGGACACGGCCTTGAGCGCGCGCTCCGCGTGCGACACCATGTTCTGCACGGCCTCCAGCTCCTCCTGCGACGGGTACACGGCCGAGTGCTTGGCCATCACGTGCCGGTCGTCGTTCACGAAGATCCGCATGGGCCGCTGCGCCAGGGGCACGGGGAGAAGTTGGAAATTTGGAATTGGAAATTTGGAACTTTCAAATTTTCAAATTCTGACCTTGAAATTTTGACTTTCAAATTCTGAATTTGAAATTTTGACTTTCAAATTCTGACCTTGAAATTTTGACTTTTGAAATTCTGACCTTGAAATTTTGACTTTTGAAATTCTGACCTTGAAATTTTGACTTTGAAATTCTGAATTTGAAATTTTGACTTTCGAAATTCTGACCTTGAAATTTTGAAATTGAAACACTGAATTTGTGTATTTTGACTTTGAATTTCTTAATCTGAAATTCTGACTTTGAAATTCTGAATTTGTGCATTTTGACTTTGATATTCTGACTTTTGAAATTCTGACCCTGAAATTTTGACTTTGAAACTCTGAATTTGTGCATTTTGACTTTGAAATTCTGAATTTGAAATTCTGACTTTTGAAATTCTGAATTTGAAACTTCGACATTTGAAATGTTGACATTTGAAATTCTGAATTGGAAATACTGGATTTGTGCATTTTGACTTTTGAAATTCCAACTCTGAAATTCTGAATTTGTGAGTTTTGACTTGGTGAATTTCGACTTTGAAACTATGAATTTGAAATTCTGAATTTGCGAATTTTGACTTCGAAATTATGAATTTGAAATCCTGAATTTGTGAGTTTTGACTTTGAAATTCTGAATTTGAAATCTGGGATTTGCGAATTTTGACTTTGTGAATTTTGACTTTGAAATTCTGAATTTCAAATGTTGACTCTGAAATTCTGGATTTGAAATGTTGAATTTGTGAATTCTGACTCCGAAATTCCAAAATTGTGGATTCTGCCTCCGAAATTGTGACTTTGAAATTGTGCCTTTGAAACTTGAAATTGTGCCTCCGAAACTCGGAGTGTGACGCGGTGGATGTGCAGTGTGAACGTGGAAGGTTCCGGCGCCGGCGCCGCTTCCCCGCGCCACCCCCACCTCCCGCTCCTCACCATTTTCGGTTCCCGGCGTCCGCGCGGTCGTTCCAACGGGGTTTATTGCGCCTGTCCCGCCGCGGCGGCTGCGCCGGCACCGCGCTCGGCCTGCAAAGCAACGGAACCCGTTAGCGACACGGCCGAACCACAACGGGAGGCAATGGGAGGAATCAGAGGGACACAAACTCGTTAGCGAACGCCCCGTTTCCCGCTCTGACCATTTATGTTCTCAGCGATAACGACTCAAACCAGGTTTATCACGTTATCCCCAGAATTATTTTGGCTCCTTATTCCCATTAAAACCGGATTATTCCAAAGCTCAGACCCCTAAACCGAAATACAATGGAGGCGAAACGTCCCCTATACATGAAAATTAAACCCATAAGCAACAATTCCACAAGGTAAAGAATCAGAGATGACGCTTAATTCCCACTGCTCACAAGTTATTTCTTATTATTATAACCCAGAAATTATTTGTAACGTAAAAATCAGCAGTTGGTGGAGTCACAGGCGTTAATTCGACCCAAAATCTTGATCAAATGGTGAAGTTTTCACCAGACTCATGTGGTTACAACTCTATAATAAAGTCACACTGATGTCCTGGGTGGGAATCAGGACCCTGCTGTGCAATTTGCTTTAAAAATCCTGCAACTTGCGGCATTTTTTAGGGTAAAAAGCAAGAAATCTCAATTTCTGGAGCGGCCGTTGGACTCTACGGCACCAAAATACCTCCCGCTCCCACCCCGCATTAAAAACCTGGGTTTGATTACAATTCAATTACAGTTAAACCCAGACATTAGCGCGGCCAAGCAGGGGAATTAATTATCCCCCAGCGACCCACAAGAACCCCCCCCGGCATCTTGTGGCGTTTGCAGCCCCCAAAGTCCCCCTATTTTCCTCAATTTCCTCCGAGTGGGGTAAGAAATGAATGAAAAATCCAACTTCAAGGTGTTTCTCAAGCACCAAAGGTGGCGGCTCCCGCCCGAAATCAGCGCCAACGGAGCCCGCGCGGTTTGTTTGGCGAAGCTTTGGTGTTTGAAGGATGAATTGGTGGTTTCTGGCGGCGCTGGAGCCCGCGGGGGGGGCTCGGAGGGGCGCGATGAGCTCGGCTTTGTTTGCCGACGCTGTTCCAGCGCTAAGGACGGACAGCGGCTCGTCCCCATCACCGCGGACGCTGTCACAAGGCCCAGGTGACAGCGAACGAAAGCTCTGGGTAGAAAAGCAGCTTTTGGGGGCGTTTCTGCTGAAAAAGCAGCAGCTGCAGATAAGGGGCTGGATGGGGACGAGGGGGAAGCGGCGATAAACCCCTGGGAGGGGGATTTGGGGACAGGGGGTCCCTAAAGGACCTTTAAATGGCACCAAAAGGGACATTCCCCCCCCCCCCCAAGAAAACAGAATTAAGACCCCAGGGAGCTGCTACTTCCCTGGGAGGGGGGGAAGGACCGTTTCCCCCCTCCCCGTTCCCACACTGTGGAACGGGCCAATGAAGGGGGAAGGTCCCGGTGCCCCCCCGCCCCGTCCCCACACGGTGGAACCGGCCATTGCGGGGGGTGGTGGGGGGGAAGGTCCCGGTGCCCCCCCCGCCCCGTCCCCACACGGTGGAACCGGCCATTGCGGGGGGTGGTGGGGGGGAAGGTCCCGGTGCCTCCGCCGGGACCCCCCGTTCCCCCCTCCCCGTTCCCACACGGTGGAACTGGCCGATACGGGGCGGGGGGGGAGGTCCCGGTGCCCCCCCCGAGAACCCCCGTTCCCACACGTTGGAACCGGCGGTTGGGGGGGCGGGAAGAGACCACTGGGCGGGGGGAGGGGGGGGAAGGTGCCGCCATTTGCAAACGCGGCGAGAACAAAGCGGCGGGAAATGGGGGGGGGGGGGAAGCGGCGCGACCCCCCAAAACCCCCCACATCGACACCCCCAAAACGCTCGGGGCGGCTGTGGGGAGCGGGGAAACGGGGTGATTTGGGGGGTGGGGGGGAGTTAGCGCGACCCCCCTCCTCAGTTCCCGCCCCCCGCTCTCCCCTCACTCACCCCCGGCCCCGCCGCCGCCATTTTGTCTCCACAGCACAATGGGAAGAGAGGGAGGGGAAAAAAAGGGGCCGGGTCACCGCCGGCGGGCCCGCCGCCGCCCCCCCGCCTCACACGGGCCTACCCGCCCTCCTCCGCGGCCCGACCGCCCGGCACCGCCCCCCCGGCTTCCCCGCTCAACCCCCGGTGGGGAGAACGGGGGTGAGGGAGGGAAGAGCAGCCGCCGTTCTTACCGGGGGGGTGTCGCCCGCGGACGGGGCCCGGGCTGGGGCTGCGGGGCCGCGGAGCAGCGGGGGCGGGCGGTGCGGCGGGCGCGGGACTGCAGCGCGGGGGGCGGAGCCGCCGCCGGCGGGGGGCGCGGGATTCGGTGGGGACCGGGGGGGGCGTGTTGGGAACCGGGGAGGAGAGTCACGTGGAGGGGAGAGAGGCGCTGAGGAGCCAATGGGTGAGGCCGGTGGAGGAGAGACAGGCGGTGAGGAGCCAATGGGTGAGGCCGGCGGGAGGAGTGACGTAGAGCGGGCGGGGCTTGCGGTGGGCGGGGCCGCGCAGGCGCAAGGCGGAGCGGCGCGGGTGCCCCGGGCCCCTCAGTTGGAGCGGGACGGGGAGCTGGTGAGAGCCCCGCGCGGAGCGGCGGAGCCGAGGGAGCGGGGCTGTTGTCAGAGGACGGCGGGAGGCAACTAGGAAAGCTCCTCTCCCTTATGAGGAAAGGCTGAGGGAGCTGAGTCTCGTTAGCTTGGAGGAGGCTGAGCGGTGATTAATTAATGGTTATCAACATGAGGCTACGTCTGGAATATTGAGCCAGCGCCTTGTGGCCAGGAAGGCTACCTGGGGGGGGTCAGCAGGTCAGAGGGGTTCTCCTGCCCCCCTCCTCTGCCCTTGAAAAAAGGGTTTAGTTCAGATACTGTCAGGATATACTTGGGGAACATATATATATAATATATACAGCCATAGCACCCTGAGAACGCCCCATCCCGTCTGCTCTGGGAAGCTCAGCAGGGTCGGGCCCGCTCAGTGCTTGGATGGGAGACCAGCTGGGAACAGCGGGTGCTGTGGGCTGAGCCAGCACTGGGCCCTTGTGGCCAGGAAGCCAATGGGACCTGGGGGGGTTAGAAGGGGGACACCCCGACCCCCCAATCCCCAGGGACACGCACGAGTGACACCTGGAGCCCCCCCATCCCCAGGGACACCCACGGGTGACACCGGGAGCCCCCCCATCCGCAAAGACACCCAGGAATGACACCCGGACCCCCCCATCCCCAGGGACACCCACGGGTGGCATCGGGATCCCCCCGCCCCGGTGACACGCGGGGTTGACACCGGGATCCGCCCCCCTCCCCCCCCCGCAATTCCCGGGGACACCCCCGTGACGTCACCCCGCGGTGACTCTTATTCTGGCGGGCGGGGGCGTGGCGCGCCGGCCGTGACGTCATTCCCGGGGCAGGGGGCGTGGCCAACGGGACTCTTACCGCGGCGGGGGCTCCGGTCACTGCTTAGTCACGGCCCCCCCGGCCCCCCCGCCGCCTCCGGGACCGCGCCATGGCCGGGTGAGACCCCCGGGACCACCCCCGGGAACCCGCGGGGCGGGAGTGGGGGGTCCCGGCCGCGGGAAACACGGGGGGGTGGGTCACGGGTGACGAAAGGGGGGGCTACAGGGAAACCACCCCCCCGTGCCTCAGTTTCCCCTGGGAGGGTCTTGGGGAGGTCCCGTCCCTCCGAGGAACCGCTTCCCGGGCCTCAGTTTCCCCGTAGGGGTTTGGGGGGGGTCACTCCCTTCTGCCCCCTCCCCGTGCCTCAGTTTCCCCTGGGAGGGCACGATCCTAATGTCCCCACCCCCCCTTGTGCCTCAGTTTCCCCAGCACTTACTGGGGCCGATCTGGGGGGGTCTCCTCAAACCCCCAGTACATACTGGGGCCGATCTGGGGGGGGTCTCCCCAAACCCCCAGTACATATTGGGGCCGATCTGGGGGGGGGTCTCACTTCTCTTGCCTCAGTTTCCCCATCACATACTGGGGCAGATCTGGGGGGGTCTCCCCCCTTCTCTTGCCTCAGTTTCCCCATCACATACTGGGGCAGATCTGGGGGGGTCTCCCCCCTTCTCTTGCCTCAGTTTCCCTATCACATACTGGGGCAGATTTTGGGGGTCTCCCCCCTTCTCTTGCTTCAGTTTCCCCATCACATACTGGTGCAGATCTGGGGGGGTCTCCCCAAACCCCCAATACATATTGGGGCACCCCAATACATATTGGGGCAGATCTGGGGGGGATCCCCCCCTCCCCCTGCCTCAGTTTCCCCACTCTAACCCCTCCCCTTTTCTCCACAGCTGCTCATCCCCCCCCACCCCTTCCTAACCACCCCACGCAGGGGGGGGAACCCTGCGATGCTGGACCCGCCATGTCCTCCCCGCCACCCCCCGAGTGCCCCGCGGAGGTGACCCCCTCCCCGGGGGGGTCCACGGGCTCCTTCAGCTACAGCCTCGAGGAGCACCCCAAAGCCGCCCTGGCCATCATGAACCAGCTGCGCCTGGAGCGCCAGCTCTGCGACGTCACCCTGCGCGTCCGCTACCGCCGCGACGTCCCCCCCGCCGATTTCCTGGCCCACAAGATCGTTTTGGCTTCGTCCAGCCCGGTTTTCAAGGCCATGTTCACCACGGGGCTGCGGGAGCGCGGCATGGAGGTGATCCCCATCGAGGGCGTGCACCCGCGCGTCATGGAGCGCCTGGTGGAGTTCGCCTACACCGCGTCCATCTCGGTGGGGGAGAAGTGCGTCCTGCACGTCATGAACGGCGCCGTCATGTACCAGATCGACAGCGTGGTGCGCGCCTGCTGCGACTTCCTGGTGCAGCAGCTGCACCCCAGCAACGCCATCGGCATCGCCAACTTCGCCGAGCAGATCGGCTGCCTGGAGCTGCAGCAGAAGGCGCGCGAGTACATCTACATGAACTTCGCTGAGGTGGGGGGCGCCGAAACGGGGGGGTCCCCGAAACGGGGGGGGGTCCCTGAAACAGGGGGGGTTCCCCCAAACAGGGGGGCACCCGAAACATAGGGGTCCCTGCAACAGGGGGGTCCCCGCCGCGTTTACTTGCGAAATATCCACCCACCCGTGTTTTCCTCCGGGTTTCCAAGCAGGAGCAGTTTTCCAACCTCCAGTTTCAACTGGTGGTGCTGATGAGCTGGAGGGGGGTCCTGGCTTTCGGGGGCGCCCGTACCCCCAAAAACCCCCCATTTCTCCCTCCCCCACATGTTTCCAAGCAAGAGGAGTTTTGGGGACCCTGTACCCCCCAAAAAATACTCACACCCCCCCCCCCATATTTTCCTCCAAGCAGGAGTTTTCCAACCTCCAGTTTCAGGTGGTGCCACTGATGGGTCGGGATGAGCCGGAGGGGGGTCCTGGCTTTCGGGGGTGCCCGTCCCCCCCCAAACCCCCCGTTTCTCCCTGCGGCGCAGGTTTCCAAGCAGGAGGAGTTCTTCAACCTGTCGCACTGCCAGCTGGTGACGCTGATCAGCCGCGACGAGCTGAACGTGCGCTGCGAGTCCGAGGTTTTCCACGCCTGCATCAACTGGGTGAAGCACGACTGCGCCAACCGGCGGCTGTACGTGCAGGCGCTGCTGCGCGCCGTGCGCTGCCACTCGCTCACCCCGCACTTCCTGCAGACGCAGCTCCAGAAGTGCGAGATCCTGCGGGGGGACTCGCCCTCCAAGGATTACCTGGCGCAGATCTTCCAGGACCTGACGCTGCACAAGGCCACGCAGGTCCTGCCCTGCCGCGCGCCCAAGGTGGGCCAGCTCATCTACACGGCCGGCGGCTATTTCCGCCAATCCTTGAGTTTTTTGGAAGCTTTTAACCCCCGGGACGGCTCTTGGATTCGTTTGGCCGATCTGCAGGTTCCCCGGAGCGGTTTGGGGGGTTGTGTGGTGGGGGGGGTTGTTTTATGCGGTGGGGGGGAGGAATAATTCCCCCGATGGGAACACGGACTCGGCCGCCATCGATTGTTACAACCCCATGACCAACCAGTGGTCCCAGTGCAGCCCCATGAGCGTCCCCCGCAACCGCATCGGCGTGGGGGTCATCGACGGCATGATTTACGCCGTGGGGGGGTCGCACGGATGTATCCACCACAGCAGCGTGGAGAGGTGAGGGGGCTGCGGGGGGGAGGGAATGGGGTGATAAGGCAGGAGGGGGGGGCAAAATCTGCTGGGGGGGGTAACTAAATCTGCCCCCCAAGGTGATAACACAGCACTGGGGGGTCAAAATCTGCCCCCCAAGGTGATAACACAGCACTGAGGGGGCCTAAATCTGCCCCCCAGGGCGATAACACAGCCCTGGAGGGGCCTAAATCTGCCTGGGGGGGGGGCTAAAAATCTGCCCCCCCGGGGTGATAAGACATGGTGATAACAGATATGATTATTGTCCCCCCCATCACTCAGATACTATTATTATGTCCCCCCATCACTCAGATACTGTTATTATGTCCCCCCCATCACTCAGATACTGTTATTATTGTCCCCCCCATCACTCAGATACTGTTATTATGTCCCCCCATCACTCAGATGCTATTGTGGCCCCCCCAGTCACTCACATACTCTGGTTGGCCCCCCAGGTACGAGCCGGAGCGCGACGAGTGGCAGCTGGTGGCCCCGATGCTGTCGCGGCGCATCGGGGTGGGGGTGGCCGTGCTGAACCGGCTCCTGTACGCCGTGGGGGGGTTCGACGGCACCACCCGCCTGCGCTCGGCCGAGTGCTACCACCCTGAGCACGACGCCTGGCGCGCCATCGCCCCCATGGCCACCATCCGCAGCGGCGCCGGTGAGCCGGGATGCACCCAATTAGAGGGCTCTAATTAATGAGCGCTCAAGGAGAAGAGGGGTCGTTAGGGGCAATAAACAGCCCCAGGTTCCAGTGGAGGTTGGGAACAAACTGTTGGAGAGCGGTGAAAAGCGACCTGGGGACGGCAGGATGAGCATGAGAAAAGGGTTTAGTTCAGATACGGTCAGGATATACTCAGGGAACATATATATGTATATACATATATATACGTACAACCCTAGCACCCTGAGAACGCCCGATCTGGGAAGCTAAGCAGGGTCGGGCCCGCTCAGTGCTTGGAGGGGAGACCACCAGGAGGCCAATGGGACCTGGGTGGGTTAGAAGGGGGGGGTCAGTGGGTCAGAGGGGTTCTCCTGCCCCTCTGCTCTGCCCTTCAATAAAGGGTTTAGTTCAGATACTGTCAGGATATACTTGGGGAACATATATATACACATATATATAATATATGCAGCCATAGCACCCTGAGAATGCCCCATCCCGTCTGCTCTGGGAAGCTCAGCAGGGTCGGGCCCGCTCAGTGCTTGGATGGGAGACCAGCTGGGAACAGCGGGTGCTGTGCAAGCTCAGCTGGGTGTTCCTGCTCCGGGGGGGGTTGTTGGACAGGATGAGCTTTGGGGTCCCTGACACCCTGTAATTTCCCCCCCGCAGGGGTCTGCGCGCTCAATAATTGCATCTACGCCATGGGGGGGTACGACGGCACCGACCAGCTCAACAGCACCGAGCGGTACGACGTGGAGACGGACGCCTGGACGTTCGTGGCGCCGATGCGGCACCGGCGCAGCGCCCTCGGCGTCACCGTCTACCAGGGCAAGATCTACGTGCTGGGTAAGCCTGGGGGGGCCACGGTGGGGGGAAACACCACAGAGGGGAAGGAAAACCAGCCGTGGTGTCTCGGCGCAGGCGGCTACGACGGCCACACGTTCCTGGACTCGGTGGAGTGTTACGACCCGGCGACGGACGCCTGGACCGAGGTGACGCGGATGACGTCGGGGCGCAGCGGCGTGGGGGTGGCCATCACCATGGAGCCGTGCCGCAAGCAGAGCGACCGCCACGAGTGTCCCTGCTAACCCTGGCGCCGCCGTGGGGGGCACGGGGGGCCGGGACACGGTGAAGCCGCCGTGCCTCAGTTTCCCCCCTCTCCCCATGTTTTTTCCCCCACGGCGGCGGGTGAATGCGGCGGGGGGGGGAGGATAAAACATCAGCGCTGGTCGCCCCCCCGCCTCGCTCGGCCACATGGACAGTTCATGGGGGGGGGTCGTGGCACCCCCAAAATTCCCCCCCACCTCCCGGTTTTGGGGAGAACACCCCGATTCGCAGCCCCCCCCATTCCGGCCCGGCAGCCGATTGACTGGTTTTAATGATTTTCACACCGTTGTTACATGAATTAAAAAGGAAAAGAGACTTTTGCGGTTAAGCTGGGGGAGTCAGCACCACCGGGGGGGGGGGGCAGTGCCATAGTGGGGGGGTCAGTGCCCGCAGGGGGTTGTTGGCGTTGCCCAATCCGCGCTGGATTCACCACGTCGTCGGCACGAGGCTCCACAAATAATCACTAACAAAGCAGCGCGAGTGGCGGCTGCCGTCGATGTCAATGGGCTGAGCGATGTCGGGGCCATAATGGACTTTTGGGGGGGGGGGGGGGGAGAAGAATTAGGGGGGTTTACGTGGGGTAGGGGATGGGGGGGGCAAGGGGGCCACTCACTGCCTTTGATCTGCGCCGCCTCGGTTCCGTAATCCCAATCGATGCGGCTGATCTTGTAGTAAAGCTGCGTCACGTACCTGCGGGCGACACATCGCGGGGGGCTCGGGGGTGTTTTGGGGCGCACCCCCCCCCTCGCGGCCCCCCCAAACTCACGCTGCGGCCGGCACGGCGTCCTCGTCCCGCTCCGTTTCCTCCTCCAGCCGCCGGCTCCGCTCCCGCAGCTCCTCCAGCTCCCGGCGCAGCGCGGTGCGGCCGTCAAGGACTCAACCGCCCATCGCTGACCCCCCCAAAAGGACAATAAGGACCCCCCCGCCACAACAAAGGATATTCATGGCTGCTCTGGAGCTCGGCACCCACCTCCCGCGCCCGCTCCAGCTCCTGCTCCAGGTCCCGCAGGCGCCGGAGCAGCCGCTGGAGCTCGCTCTCCCGCTCCAGCAGCGTCCGCGCCACCGTCTCCTCGGCCGCCGTGAGCTCTGCGGACAGCGGGGGCGCTCAGGGGGGGTCCCGGGGGGGTGATAATTTGGGGGGCCGGGGGGTGCTCACCGCGGAGCAGCCGGGCGGCCGTGGCCTGAGCGCCCAGCAGTTTGTCGTCCGCGCGCGTCCGTTTGTCCAGGCTGCGCTGCAGGAGGCTGCCGGCCCAGTCGGACACGAGGACCTTCAGCAGCTCCTTGCTCACCTCCTCCAGCTCCTGCATGCGCCTGCTCGGCATGGGGGGCCTGGGGGGGCACGGGGTGAGGGGGGGGCACAGGGGTCAGGGGGGTCATGTGGGGTGGTGACACCCCGAAGTTTGGGGGGAAACTGTGGATGGGCAAGAGGTGTCACTGGGATGAGAATGAAGGAGAAAAGCTGGGGGGGGGGGAAGCGCAGAACAGGGCTGGGGGGGGGCGACACACAAGGCGGGGGGGGGCACAGGGGTAAAGGGGGGGCACAGGGGTAAGGGGGGGGCACAGGGGTAAGGGGGGGGCACATGAAGGTGGTGACACCCCGAAGTTTGGGGGCAAATTGTGGATGGGCAGGAGGTGGAATTGAGAATGAAGGAGAAAAGCTGGGGGGGGGGAAGCGGGGTTTGGGGGGGGGGGAACAGGGCTGGGGGGGGGGCGACACACAAGGCGGGGGGGGGGGCACAGGGGTAAAGGGGGGGCACAGGGGTAAGGGGGGGGCACATGAAGGTGGTGACACCCCGAAGTTTGGGGGCAAATTGTGGATGGGCAAGAGGTGGAATTGAGAATGAAGGAGAAAAGCTGGGGGGGGGGGGGGGGAAAGTGGGGTTTGGGGGGGGGGGGGGGGAACAGGGCTGGGGGGGGACACAGGGGTAAGGGGCGGGGTACAGGGGTCGGGGGGGGGTCATATGGGGGTGGTGACACCCCAAAGTTGGGGGGGAAATTGTGGATGGGCAGGGGGTGTCACTGGGATGAGAATGAAGGAGCCGGGGGGGGTGGGGGGGTGGGGGAGCCTGGGGGGGGCCTGGAGGACACGGAGCCCCTGTCTAACCCGCCCCGCCCCCCCGTTCCCCCGTTACCGGCTCCGTGTGTTCGTTTCGCGGGGTGGGGGGGGAAGCGTCACTGCGCGCGCGCCGCCGTTTGAACCGCACCGGGGGGGGGGGGGGGGCGTGGCCTCTTTGCGCACGCGCCGCTCCCGCCTCTAGCGCAGCGCGCATGCGCGGGAGGTTCGGCGAGGCCGATCCCGCGGGCGAGCCGCTGGGGGGCGCCAGGCGCGGCTGCTTGCTTCTGCCCCGCGGACCTTCTGGCCCGCCGGGAGGACTTGGGAACCTCCTCTCTATGGTCGGGGAGGGCACCTTGAGGAGGGGAGGGGTCCAGGGACCCCCCCAGTGTTGGGGACCCCCCAGGGACCTGGTCTAGGGACCCTCCCAAGTGTTGGGGATCCGCCCATAGCCTGGGGGTGCTACGGGGACCCCCCCCCAGTGCTGGGGACCCCCCCACGGTCTGCTGCTCCAGGGACCCCCCAGTGCTGGGGACCCCCCCATAGCCTGGGGATGCTCCAGGGACCCCCCAGTGCTGGGGACCCCCCCATAGCCTGGGGATGCTCCAGGGACCCCCCTGCAGCAGTGGGACCCCCCCAAAAGGGGCCACGACCCCCCCAGGGCCTGACCCTGATCCGTGGGACACCCCCAGGACATGAGACCCCCCCCATGGGCATTGGGACCCCCCCAGACCTTCCCTGTCCCCCCACCAGCCCCTTGTCCCCCCAGTTCACCACCCCCAATTCACCCCCCCCAGCACAGACCCCCCCACACTCATTCCCTTCTCCTCTTTATTGGAGCTGATGGCGAAGGAGGGAGAAAGGGGGGGGGGACACAAAGAGGGGGGGCCTGGGGGGTGACTTTGGGGGTGGGGGGGGTCACCCCCATTGCCCCCCCCGAGAGGGGGGTCCCATCCAAACTATTCACAATATTTACAGAGAACGCCACTGCGTACAAAAATAAAAGCTCTGCCCCCCCCAACAATGAGACCCCCCCACACTGAGCCCCCCCCCCATCCCAAAGGCCACGTCGCACGGGGGGGGCCTGACACCCCCCCCCCAATTTAAGGTGGGGGTCAGACCCCCCCCATGGGCCCCCCCCAGCACCATTGTGCCCCCCCCGGCTGCGCCCCCCCCCAGTGAAGGGAGACCCCAGCCCCAATGCTACAGTACAGTGTTCAGAAATGGGGGAACCCCCCCCCCAAAAAAAAACCCTAAAAAAAAGCTATTTTGGGGTCCACCCCCCTCCCCCCCCAATGGGGGGGGCACCTTGTTATTGCTTCACCTCTAATGGGGTTTGGGGGGGGGGGGTCCCCAATATGGCCTGGCCCCCCCCACACAGACAGACCCCCCAATATAGAGGGACCCCCCCCCCTGCAGGGGGGCAATTGGGGGGATCCCTGTGCAAAAAGGGGGGGGGGAGTGGAAGACTTCGGGGGGGGATGAGCACCCCAAAGCCTCATCCCCCCCCCCCCCCAAGTTGCCCCCCCTCGTCCGTCCTCCCTGTGGGTCAATGGCTTTTGGTGATGGGGGGAGGGGTCCCCACTGCCCCCCCCTTTGTTTTTGGGGGGGGGGGGGTCTGTCCGTGTCCCCCTTTGTTTCCCCCCAGGGGGGGATTTGGAGCTTTTTTTGTCTTTTTGAGTTTTTTAAAAAATACAATAAAAATTCCCCCTGTCCCCCCCCCCAAATAAACCCCGTTTGGGGCAAAACAGCCAGAAATCAACAGTTCCGGTTCAACTGTGATCAGCAAATCAGCTGCAAAGAGAATTGAGAGGATTTGGAGTTAATTTGAAATGAAATTGAAAGTTGAAACCAAATTGAGGCTGAAATGAAATCAAAATGAAATTAAAAATGGATTCAAATTCAACCAAATCAAAATGGAAATTTAGAATGAAATTCGAAATTTTAAATTAAAAAAATTCAGGTTGAAACAAAATCAATTGAAATTTAATTTAAGTCCAATTCAAACGACCAAAATTGAAGTGAAATTAAAATTTAAGAAAAAAAATTAAAATGAAATTTAAAATTCAGAAAAGAAAATTAAAATGGAATTAAAATTTAGGAAAAGAAAATTAAAGTGAAATTTAAAATTAAGGAAACAAAATTGAAATGGAATTAAAATTTAAGAAAAGAAAATTAAAATGAGATGAAAAGCAAAAGAAAATTGAAATGGAAACGGAACCAAAATTCCAATCAAATTAAAACCAGAAGGAAATTAAAATAAAAACTAAAAATTGAAAGTTCAGATCAGAGTGAAATTAAAAACAAAACCCAATTAAAATAATTTTCAATAGAAACCCCAATTAAACCAAAATTCAAATCTAAATGTTTTTTTAAATAAAACCGAATTAAAACTGTTTTAAAAAAATCAAATCAAACCAAACTCCAAATTGCACCCAAATCAAACCCCCGGATTAAATTAAAACGCCCTAATTAAGCTTCAATTAAATTAAACCCCTCGGAGCTCGGGGGGGGAAGGGGCGGGGTCACCACTCCCCCCCCCTCCCCGGGGGGTCTCCCCGGTGGCTGCCCCGGGGGGGCGCCCCCTGGCGGCCTGGGGGTGTCACCGTGTCCCGGGACAGCGCCCCCTGGCGGCCTGGGGGTGTCACCGTGTCCCGGGACAGCGCCCCCCGGCGGGCCTGGGGGTGTCACTGTATGGCAGGACAGAGCCCCCTGGCGGCCTGGGGGTGTCACTGTGTTCCCAGGGGGTGCCCCCTGGTGGCGTGGGGGTGTCGAAGAGAGGCAGGACGGCGCCCCCTGGTGGCGTGGGGGTGTCACTGTATGGTGGGACAGCGCCCCCTGGCGGCGTGGGGGGGTCACTGTGTATGGATGGGACAAAACATAAAGGACAAGCGCCCCTGGCGGCGTGGGGGTGTCACTGTATGGTGGGACTGCGCCCCCTGGCGGCGTGGGGGTGTCACTGTATGGTGGGACTGCGCCCCCTGGTGGCGTGGGGGTGTCACTGTATGGTGGGACAGCGCCCCCTGGTGGCGTGGGGGTGTCACTGTATGGTGGGACAGCGCCCCCTGGCGGTGTGGGGGTGTCATCCGGCCACGGCGGCTCGTCCCCCTCCCCCGGGTGGAGGCGGAAGCGGAAGCGCGGGGCGGGGGCGGGGCCGGGCGGGGGGGAGGGGCTGCTGGGCACCCGGCGCTGGTACCAGTCCCGGTTCTGCTCCAGCGTCTCCAGCTGCTCCTGCGCGTCCGGGGCCACCAGGTCCGCCCAGGTCTCCCACAGCGGGTGCACGATGTAGTCAATGAAACCCACCTGTGGGGGACACCGGGGGCACCGTCACCCGGCTGGGGACACCGTGGGGACACCAAGGGTCTTTGTCCCCATAGGATGCCTAATTGGGAACACCAAGGGTCTTTGTCCCCATAGGATGCCCAGTTGGGGACATGGTGGTGGCACCAAGGGTCACTGTCACCATGGACACCCAGTCCCCTGATGTCCCCAATGTCCCCGGTGTCCCCCGACCTGCAACTTCTCCACGGAGGCGCCGTGTTTGTCGCACACGGGGCTGATCTCCATCCCCAACGCCTCTGGCCACGGGTCCCCACAATGTCACCCCTGTCCCTGTTCCCCCCAGTTCTCCCCAATGATGCCACCCCCTGATGTCCCCAATGTCCCCAGTGTCCCCTGACCTGCAACTTCTCCACGGAGGCGCCGTGTTTGTCGCACACGGGGCTGATCTCCATCCCCAACGCCTCTGGCCACGATGCCACCACTGTCCCTGTTCCCCCCAGTTCTCCCCAATGACGCCACCCCCAATGTCCCCGATGTCCCCGGTGTCCCCAGACCTGCGACTTCTCGACGGAGGCGCTGTGCTTGTCGCACATGGGGCTGATCTCCATGCCGCGCTCGCGCTCGCGGTCGCCCTGCCTGAAGAACTCCTCCATGATGCGCTCCGTCCACTGCCGGTACAGCCCCAGCGGCTTCGTGGGGTTGCTCAGGTCCGCGCAATGCACCATATTCCTCAGAACCTGCCCCAAAAAAGCGTCACCCCCCCCGCCGCCGCCCGCCCGCGTCCCCCCCGTGTCCCCCGCGTCACCTGGATGCGGTCGGTGTAGTTGTCCAGCAGCAGCACCCCGGAGCTCGTCACCTTCTTGGTCTCCACCATCGTCTTCAGGTCGGCCAGGAGGCTCATGTGCTTGGACATGTCGGTGGCCAAGACCTGCGGGTGACGCGGGGGGTGAGGACGCGCCCCCCCCCGCGGGGACGCTTTTTGGGGTGTCCCTACCATGTCGATGACCATCTTGCGGAGGGTTTGGCGCTGGCGCTTGCTGAGGTTCTGGAAGATGTCGCAGTTCTCCTCCTGCAGCAGCTTGAAGCCCACGGCCAGGTGATGGTTCTCCAGCACCGACTCGTCGTTGTACATCAGCGCCAGCTCCGAGTCTGCGCCACGGGGGGACACGGGGGACACGGGGGACACGGGGGACACGGGGGACACGGGGGACACCGGGGGACATGGGGGACACGGCTCAGGGGCGCCCCCAGAGGTGGGACACAAGTGGGGGACCCCCCAGATGGGGACTCAGATGATGGGTCCTACCACCCCATGATGGGTCTCACCACCCAACCATGGGTCCCATCACCCAACCATGTGTCCCAACACCCAACCATAGGTCCCACCACCCCACAATGGGTCCCATCACCCAACCATAGGTCCCACCACCCCACGATGGGTCCCAACACCCAACCATAGGTCCCACCACCCAACCATGGGTCCCATCACCCAACCATGGGTCCCAACACCCAACCATGGGTCCCACCACCCCACGATGGGTCCCATCACCCAACCATGGGTCTCACCACCCAACCATGGGTCCCATCACCCAACCATGGGTCCCAACACCCCACCAGGGGTCCCACCACCCCATGACAGGTCCCACCACCCCATAATGGGGCTCTCACCCCACGATGGGTCCCACCACCCTATGACCATTCCCACCACCCCGTCATGGGTCTCCCCACAGGGACACTGGGTCAGGGACACCCCAGGTGGGGACATGGGGACACAGAGTGAGGTGACACGCGTGTGCAAGGTGACCCGCGTGTGCCAGAGGTGGCCGCACTCACTGGTGTTGATGAGGAACTGGTTGGACACGCCGGGGTGGTCGACGTCGTGGATGGCGGCGGCAAACAGGGCGGCCAGGATCTCCAGGTCGGTGAACACCGCCTGGGGCACCCCGAGAACAACACCCCAAGAACAACACCCGGAGATGAGCACCCCGAGAAACACCCCCAAAAACAACCCCGGGGATGAGCACCCCTTGGGTCCCACCACCCCACTGTTGGTCCCACCACCCCGTGATGGGTCCCACCAGCTCATGATGGGTCCCACCACCCTACGACTATTCCCATCACCCAACCATGGGTCCCATCACCCCGCCATTGGTCCCACCACCCTGTAACCGGTCCCCCCACCCAACCACTGATCCCACCACCCCATGACAAGTCCCACCACCCAGCTATTGGTCCCACCACCCAACCACGGGTCCCACCACCCAACCACTGGTCCCACCATCCCACAATGGGTCCCACCACCCAACCACAGGTCCCACCAGCAAACCATGGGACCCACCACCCAACCACTGGTCCCACCACCCAACCATTGGTCCCACCACCCAACCATTGGTCCTACCACCCCATGACTGGTTCTACCACCCCATGAGTCGTTCTACCACCCCATGATGGGCTCCACCACCCAACCACGGGTCCCACCACCCAACCATGGGACCCACCACCCAACCATTGGTCCTACCACCCCATGACTGGTTCTACCACCCCATGATGGGTCCCACCACCCAACCACGGGTCCCACCACCCAACCATGGGACCCACCACCCAACCATTGGTCCTACCACCCCATGACTGGTTCTACCACCCCATGATGGGTCCCACCACCCAACCACTGGTCCCACCACCCAACCATGGGTCCCCCCGTCCCGGGGTGCCGCGGGGCTCACGTCGAGGGCGGGGGTGGCCAGCAGGACGTGTGTGGACTGCATGACGTCGGCAGCGTGCAGGCTGTTGTGATAGGCCACGTCGGCGTGGTAGTGGTCCTCCAGCGTCACGGTGTAGGTCAGCAGCGTCTCCACCGGGATCCGGAACGTCTTCACCAGCTCCCGCTCCTGCGCCGCACCGGGGGTCAGACACCCCCAAAGGGGACCCAGGCATCCGGGGAGGGGGTGGGAATGGGGGGGATGGGGATGGGGAGGGTGGGGGTGGGAATGGGGGGGATGGGGGATTTGGGGTAGGAATGGGGGATCGGGGTGGGATTGGGGGTCTGGGGTGGGAACGGGGGGGTCAGGGTGGGACTGGGGGTTCGGGCACCTGGAATATCGTGTACATGATGCAGCTGAGCGAGCGGTTGTTGGAATATTCGGAGACGCGGAAGATGTTCAGGCCCCACTTGTTGAGGCTGTCGAGCTCCTGGGGGCGGGGTCATCGTGACCCCCCAGCCCCGGACCCCCCCATATCCCCAGACCCCCCCCATCCCAACCCCCCCATTCCCACACCCCCCCAATCCCCAGACCCCCCCCAATCCCAAAACCCCATCCCCAGAACCCCCCCATATCCCCAGATACCCCCCATCCCCAAACCCCCCTATCCCAACCCCCCCCATTCCCACACCCCCACCACCCCCAGACCCCCCCATCCGCAGACCCTGCATTGCGACCCCCCCCACCCCCAAATCCCCATCCCCCCCATCCTGCCCCTCCCACCCCCAAATCCCCATCCTGCCCCCCCCACCCCCAAATCCCCATCCCCCCCACCCCCCCACCTTGCCCAGCAGCTCCTCGCGGTCGGTCTTGACGCCGAAGCGGGGGACGCCGGAGCCACCGGTGCCGGAGCCGGGGGGGGGCAGCTTCTTCACCCCACTGATCTGCCCCATGGGGGGGGGGCGGCTGCCGCCGCTTCTTCTCGCGCTCCTTGGGGCCGGGGGCCGGGATCTCCACCTCGTGCTGCTTGTCTGGGAGGGGGGGGGGGGACACGAGGGGACGGGTTGGGGACGCGGCCACGCTGGCTCTGGGAGCTGGGGGGGATTTTGGGGGTCCCGGGGACCTAATGGGGGTTCTGGGGATCTTTGGGGGTCCCTGGGGGCTGAAGGGGTTCCCTGGGGGTCTCTAGGGGTTCCTGGGGCTGGTGGGGGTCCTGGGGATCTTTGGGGGTCCCTGGGGTCTGATGGGGGTCCCTGAGGGTCCCAGGGGCTGGTGGGGGTCCCTGGGGGTCTCTGGGGGTTCCTGGGGGGCTGGTGGGGCTCCCCAAGGGTCTCTGGGGGTCCCAGAGGCTCCTGGGGGTCTCTGGGGTCCTGGGGATCTCTGGGGTCCCTGGGGAGGTCCTGGGGGTCTCTGAGGTCCCTGGGGGGGTCTCTGGGGTCCCTGGGGGGTCCCGGGGGTCTCACCCAGGAAGGTGCTGGCGATGTACTCGGAGACCTGGTTGCCCGAGCGGCTCATCTCGGAGAGGTGGGTGAGCTCCCGGTTCAGCATCCTCTTGAACTGGGGGGGCAGGGGGGTGAGGGACGGACCCCCCATCGCCCCCCACCTACAGGACCCCCCAAATCCTCACTGGGTGGCACTGGGACACACACACCGGTGGCACTGGGAGGGGACACTGGTGGCACTGGGGACACACACACTGGTGGCACTGGGCCACACACACTGGTGGCACTGGGGAGGGGATGCTGGGACACCCAGCCCTTGCACGCGCTGTCCCACCCCCCCGAGGACCCTCCCCATTTGGGGGGGCACCCAGGGGAGTCTCTGTGGCGAGGGGGGGTGACAAATGCCACCCGTGTCCCCCGAGTCCTCGCTGTCCTTGAGCGGGGCCCGGATGCTGCCCCCCCCGCCCCCCCGCAGTGACTCATCCCTGCGTGTCACCCCCTCCAGAGGGAACCCAGGCGTCCGGGCCCCCCCCGCCCAGCCCCCCCAACCCCCCCCAACCCCCTTATTGCCCCCCAAGGGGTGGGGGGGGGCAGTAAAGAGCATCACCCGCATCCTTCCCTCCATCAGCCAATCAGGACCCTCCGCCCCATCGCCATGGCAACCACAGTCTCCATAGCAACTGCCCCATCCCGCTCCTTGCTGGGGGGGGGGGTGTCCCCCCCCAAAAACGGGGCCACCCCAACTTGTCACGAGTTTGCCAGGTCTCAGTGTGACAGTGACCCCCCCAGGCACAAACTGGGTGCCCCCCCATATAATCCGCCCCCCCCCCGCCATGGGGCCACAGCATCCAAATAACGCTCCCAAAGTTGGGGGGGGGCACCGTGCAAGAAGGGGAGGTGACACCCCCACCGTGACATTGGGGGGGAGGGAAGGTCACAGGTGCCCCCCCCCGTGCCCCCCCCTTACCTGGTCCCACCAGCCCACCAGCCAGGGCTTGGCGCACGTCTCGCAGAAAAAGTCCACCAAGGGCATTTTCCGGCCGCGGGGGGGTCGCCTGGGGGGGGCTGGGCCCCCCCGCCACCCCGAGAGAAATGGGGGGGGTCCCTGCTTACCCCTGGGGGGGTGTCCCCCCCTTTTCTTGAGCGCCCCCCCCTCACCCGCAGCCTCTCAGGGCGCGGGGGACGCGGTCGGACATGGTGGGACCGGGAGGGGGGGGAGCGGGGCCCCCCCCCACAGCGCCCGGCCGGGGGGGGGGGGTCCCTCACATCGCCCCCCCCACCCCGGGGTGCTGGGACCCCCCGCGGGGTGCTGGGGGTTCAACGGGAGCCCATGGGGGGTGGGGGGCTGGGGGGGGGGGGGATGGAGGAGGATGGGGGGGCTGGGGGGGGACCAGGGATGGGGAGGATGCGGAGGAACGCGGGGGGGTCCCGGGGGGTTTCTTGGGGTCCCGGGGGGGGCTGTTGGGGTCCCGGGGGGGTCTGGGGGGGCCGGGGGGGCCGTGGGGTCCCGTCGGGGCTGCGGAGGCCGCGGAGCGTTGGGCAGGGGGGGGTGTGGGGGGGGCACACGCCTGCGCGCGCCTCGCTCCGCCTCCCCGGCCCCGCCCACTGCGGGGGGGCGGGGCGAGGGGGGACCCAGGCGTTCGAGTCGGGGGGGTTGGTGGGGGCCCCGTGTTAGCGGGGGGGCTCCTGGGGTCCCCCCACGGTGAGGCCAGGACCCCAAAACTCACTGGGATGGGGACACCCGGGGGTGACACCACTTGGGAGGGGGGGGACACACCGGGGTCACCCCCAACTGGCCAGGGGACCCCCCCAAACCCCACTGGGATGGGGACCCCCAGACCCCCCACACCAGGGGGTGACACTGGGGGTGACGGGTCCAGGGGGACACGGGGGGGGGGCACGATCCTGCACTCAGATCTGCAGCGCCGGTTATGGCACCAGCACCATTGTCACCATTGCCACCTCTGTCACCACTGTCACCACCACGGCCACCAGCCTCGTGACACCAGCACAACTGCCACCACCAGCCCTGGTGGCACCGGCACCGGCACCACCTGCACCGGCACCCCCGGCACAACTGTCACCACCGGGACTGTCACCACCTGCACCGTCACCCCCGGCACAACTGTCACCACCGGCACTGTCATCACCAGCACAACTGTCACCCCCGGCACAACTGTCACCACCGGCACTGTCACCACCGGCACTGTCACCACCTGCACCGTCACCCCTGGCACAAGTGTCACCGCTGGCACCCATTGGGCCAGGACCCCCCGCAGCCCCTGGACACTGTCCCCAAAGTGCCACCAGCAGCTGTCCCCAGCCTGTCCCTGTCCCAGTGCCACAGCAGCGTCCTGCCCCGGGCTCTGTCCCCGTCCCATGTCACGCTGGGGTCCTGTCCCCATCCCTGTGCCACATCGGGGTCCTGTCCCCATGGTGTCCCCATGTCCCCGTGTCCCCATGGTGTCCCTGTCCCTGTGTCCCCATGGTGTCCACATGTCCCCGTGTCCCCATGTCCCCATGGTGTCCCCATGTCCCCGTGGTGTCCCCATGGTGTCCCCATGTCCCCGTGTCGCCGCAGAGTCCCCATGGTGTCCCCATGTCCCCATGGTGTCCCTGTCCCTGTGTCCCCACGGTGTCCCCATGGTGTCCCCATGTCCCCGTGTCCCCATGTCCCCATAGTGTCCCCATGTCCACGTGTCCCCATGGTGTCCCCATGTCCCCATGGTGTCCCTGTCCCTGTGTCCCCACGGTGTCCCCATGGTGTCCCCATGTCCCCGTGTCCCCATGTCCCCATAGTGTCCCCATGTCCCCGTGTCCCCATGGTGTCCCCATGTCCCCATGGTGTCCCTGTCCCTGTGTCCCCACGGTGTCCCCATGGTGTCCCCATGTCCCCGTGTCCCCATGTCCCCATGGTGTCCCCATGTCCACGTGTCCCCATGGTGTCCCCATGTCCCCATGGTGTCCCCATGTCCCTGTGTCCCCACAGTGTCCCCATGGTGTCCCCATGTCCCCATGTCCCCATGGTGTCCCCATGTCCCCATGGTGTCCCCATGTCCCCGTGTCCCCATGTCCCCATGGTGTCCCCATGTCCCCATGTCCCCATGGTGTCCCCATGTCCCCATGGTGTCCCTGTCCCTGTGTCCCCATGGTGTCCCCATGGTGTCCCCATGTCCCCGTGTCCCCATGTCCCCATGGTGTCCCCATGTCCCTGTGTCCCCGCAGTGTCCCCATGGTGTCCCCATGTCCCCGTGTCCCCATGTCCCCATGGTGTCCCCATGTCCACGTGTCCCCATGGTGTCCCCATGTCCCCATGGTGTCCCTGTGCCTGTGTCCCCACGGTGTCCCCACGGTGTCCCCACGTCCCCGCGGTGTCCCCATGGTGTCCCCATGGTGTCCCCACGTCCCCGCGGTGTCCCCATGGTGTCCCCATGTCCCCATGGTGTCCCTGTCCCTGTGTCCCCGCGGTGTCCCCACGGTGTCCCACGTCCCCGCGGTGTCCCAGGTCCCGCGTGCCCACCTTGTTGGACGCCATCTCGCTGACGGCGCGGTGCGTCTGCAGCGTCTCCAGCTGCTCCAGGCACCAATCCAGCTCCTCCAGCGTCTCCCGCGCCAGCTGCTGCGCCGTCTCCTCTGGGGGGCACGGCGGTCACCCCCCCGCCCCCCGACACACGCTGGGAGGGCACAGACCCCGAGGGATGGGGGGACCCCCCGGGTTTGTGGGGACCCCCCCGGAGATGTGGGGGTGTAGGGGTGGGTGGACATGAGGCCCCGTGCCTCAGTTTCCCCAGTTTGACACAGGTGGGGGCAGCACCAGTTCCTGCCCCCCCCTCCCCAAAATCCCCCCAGATCCCCCCCACTTACCTGAGAGCGTGGCCTTGCAGAGGGGGGGCTGGGAGCCCATGGGCGACCACCTGGGGGGGACACGACAGTCAGGGCTGGGGGTCAGGGTCAGGGTCAGGGTCAGGGTCAAGGTCAGGGTCAAGGTCGCGGTCACTCACCTGGTGGCCGTGGGGCTGGGGACATTGGCCAGGATGGAGAAGTTGCTGCGGACGCTGCGGAGACTCGCCAGGACCTGGGGGGGGGCACGGGGGGGTCAGGGACACAAAATGGGGGGGACACCCCCCCAGGGACCCCCCAGCCCTACCTGGGCGAAGGGGGTGACAATCAGGTCCTCGGCGTGGCTGGAAGAGAAATTGGGGGGGGTGTCATTGGGGGGGGGCAGGACGCCCGGGTCCCCCCCTTGACCCCTGGGGGGACATGGCCCAGGGTGGCACTGGGGGGAACACTGGGAGGGATATTGAGGGGTCCATGGGGGGAAAACTGGGGGGTCCCAAAAGGATGGGGGGGGGGTCCCTGGGGTGGGATCAGGGGATGCCCAGGGGGGATATTGGGGGGGGGTCCTTGGGGACAATATTGGGAGGTCACCGAGGGGATGGTGGGGGGGTCCCCAGGGGGATATTGGGGGGTCCCTGGGGGGATGGGGGGGTACCGGGGGCTCTGGGGTTCCCAGGGGGGGTCCATGGGGTCCCAGGGGGTCTTGGGGGGTCCCGGGGGCTCTGGGGTTCCTGGGGGTTCCATGGGGTCCTGGGAGGTCCTGGGGGGTCTGGGGGGGCTCTGGGGTTCCCGGGGGGTCCATGGGGTCCTGGGAGGTCCTGGGGGGGTCTGGGGGGGCTCTGGGGTTCCCGGGGGGCGGGGGGGCACTGACGCGTCGCTGGCGATGGAGGAGTTGCGGGACACGCTCTTGGGGGAGGCGTCGTAGTCGCTGTCCGAGCGGTACAGGAAGGACTCGCGGCGCTGGCCGGGGGGGCGGCAGCACCAGCCCCCCCGGGCTGGCCTGGGGCTCCGGGGACGGCCCATTGTCCCCCTCGAAGCTGTGGGGACACGGGGGCGTGGGGGCGGGGCGGGGGGACCCCCCTGCGGCCCCCCCGGAGCCGCTGGTGTCGGGGACGCCCCTGGTGACAGCGGGGACGGGGCTGGGGTGACAGAGGCACCGGTGTCACCACCTGCACCAGGGTCACCATGTGCACCGGGGTCACCATGTGCACCGGGGTCACCATTTGCACCGGGGTCACCATGTGCACCGGTGTCACCACCTGCACCGGGGTCACCATTTGCACCGGGGTCACCGTGTCATCCAGTGTCACCATCTGCACCAGTGTCACCATTTGCACCAGTATCACCGTGCACACCAGGGTCACCATGTGCACCAGTGCCACCACACGTCTTGCCCTATACCATACCATACCATACCATACCATACCATACCATACTGTGCCGTACCATGCTGTACTGTGCCATAACATACAATACTGTCCTATACCATACCATACCACACCGTACCGTACCGTACCATGCTATACTGTGCCATACCATATGATACAGTACCGTACTGTGCTGAGCTGTGCCATACCATGCCATATCACACCATACCGTGCCATACCATCCCATACCGCCCTATAGCCCCCATAGCGCCCCACACGGCGCCGCGTAACCCGCTCGGCACAGCCGGCGCCGGGGGAGCCGAAACGCGACTCATTCCAAATGGCCGCAGGTGACTCATCCCCCTCGGC
>LR594580.2:291714-321092 GCA_901699155.2 Streptopelia turtur
ATGAGGGGGGAGGGGAAATGGGGAAATTGGGGGGAAAAGGGGAAATTGGGGACCCAGAGCGGAGTTCTCGCTAATGAGCTGAGCACGTTAACGAGCCCAGAGCATGTTAATGACTCCAGAACACGTTAACGAGCTCCGCCCCCCCAGGAACACGTTAATGAATCTACATGTTAATGAACCCAGAACATGTAAATGAACCAACATGTTAACGAACCACACAACATGTTAACGAACCACACAACATGTTAACGAACCACACAACATGTTAACGAACCACACAACATGTTAACGAACCCATGTTAATGAACCCAGAACACATTAATAAACCCACATGTTAATGACTCCAGAACACGTTAACTACCTCAGATGTTAATGAACCCCCATGTTAATGACCCCAGAACACGCTAATGACCCCACATCCCATTAATGAACCCAGAACACCTTAACGACCCCAGAACACGCTAATGAACCCGCAGGATTATCCAGAACCACCGCAATTAACACGCTGCTAACGAGGTTTCATCACAGAAACACGGACAGTTTTGCCCGTTTTCACCCATTTTTTGCCATTCTGGGCACCGCAAAAATTCTGATTTTTTTTTAATTGACCCCAAAATTCTTATTTTTAAGGGAAAACCCCCATTTGACGCCCCCGGCGCCAACGCGGACACTCACCCACGGGCATGGAGCTCTTGAGGTGTTTTGGGGTGAGAAACGAGGTTTTTTGGGGTGAGAAACGAGGTTTTTTGGGGTGAGAAACGAGGTTTTAACGCAGGGCTGCAAAAAACCAACAGCAATTAGTCCCCAAATCCCCAATTAGTCCAAAACCCACCCCAATTAGTCCTAATTTGAGGCCCAGCTTTGATTTTCTCGCGGGAGCGTTAACGACGCAAACCTAAAAATATCAGTTTTTAAAAGGAGGAAACGAGAAACAGGGAAAAATAGGGAAAAATAGGGAAAAAACCCAACCAAACTCATCTTGGGGGGAAAAGCTGAAAACGCCGCGTTTCACCCCAAAAAGGGGGTGTTAGGTTATTTCCCCCCCCCCCCAAATCAGGTGTTTCACACAAATGGTGATATCTGGGGGTTGGGTTGAACGTGAAAAGGGGGGGGTTGGGTGCACCCCCAAAATTGTCACGTGTGTGCGTGTCCCCCCCCCCAAAGTGGGACCCAAAGTGACACGAGGGACCCCCAGGGACCCCCCGATGGTGACGGCGCCTCCAAACAAAGGGGAGCAACCCCCCTTGCTGTGACCCCCCCAAAAAGGGGGACAATCCATTCACTTTAAGGGGGGGGGGAACGTTGATCCCGGCACCTCAGAAATGACAATGGGGGGGGGGGCGTGGGTGACAATGACAGCGGCCGGGGGGGGGACACAGGGAAATAAATGGGATGGGGATAGGGAAATAAATGGGGGGGGCACTGGGATATAAATGGGGGGGGGAACACGGGGATTTAAATGGGGGGGGGACACGGGGATTTAAATGGGGGGGGGGACACGTTGCCCTCGGGAAGGACAAAGGTAGGAGGATGAAGTGGGGGGGGGACACAAGGGCCAGAGCACAAATGGGGGGACAGGGAGGCGGATTTGGGGGGGGGGGGGGGAGGATAACGAGCCGGCTCAAAAATAAAAGGGGGGTTGAAAAGGGGAGATGGATACTGGGGGGGGGGGCGATGCTGAGGGGTGAAGGGGGGGCGGGGGCCGGGGGGGGTTTTGTCCGCTGATGCTGCTGGTGGATGGGGGGGGGGAGGACGCGCGATCCCCCCCCGGCCCGAACAATGGGCGGCAGCGCGTTCGCAGCGCCGTGACCCTCCCGGGCCGCCGTACCCGCCTCCCCCCCCGCGCCGCGCTCCCCCGGCCCCATTGAGCCGCGCTCGGAGCCGCCGCCCCCCCGCGCCCCTCACCGCCGCGGGAGCCGCTCGCTCGGCCCATCCCCGCCGGGCGGCCCCGGGCTCGCCGGGAGCGGCCGGAGCACACGGGAACACACGGGAACACACGGGAACAAAGGAGCCGCCGCCGCCGCCGCCGCTGGAGGGAGCGACGGAGCCGCGCGCGCGCCCGCGCCGCCTCAGCGCTGAGCCCCGCCCCCCCGAGCGCTGCCGACCAATAGCGTGGCGTCCTTCCGACAGCGCGGCCAATGAGGGGAAGGGAAGGGGAGCGCGCGTTCCCCCCCTTCTGCTTTGCAGCGAGCCCGCCTCCTTCCCAACCATTGGTGGAGAGGGGGGGACGGGCGGGTGATTTAGCCAATAGAAGGAGGCAAGGAGAACGCGGCCGGGGAGGGGGAAGGCGCGTCAGCCAATGGCGAGCGGCTCTGGGGTTTTCCCCCCCTCCCCTTCCGCCCCTCCAGCTGTCTGTCTCCCGCACTCTCAGCCAATCAACGCGGCGCCGCCCGCCTGACGTCAGCTCCATCCCCGGCCGCAGCCAATGGGGACGGTGGGAAAGGGGGGTGGGCGTGGCGGGAGTGCGCCCGGCGCCTCGCGCATGCGCAGCCCCCGCGCCACTGCGGCGCAGCGCTGTGATTGACAGGGGGCGTGGCCTGCGAGGGGCGTGGCGTTGGGGGGCGGGGCTTCCCCGAGCTGATTTTCGCGGCTTTGGGGGTTCCCGCTGCCCCGAAATCGCCGTTTTTCAGCCCAAATCGGCAGCGGCGCCCCGTCCAGCCCCGCCCCCCCCAGAGAGAGGGGAAAACGAGCAAAAGTGAGGGAAAATGGGCAAAAAGAGCGAAGGGAACAGCGGCGCCTCGTGAGTAACGAAGCTGCGTCTTAACGAGGAATCCGTGTCTTAATGAGCAATTAGGGGCTTAACGAGGGGCCGGGGGGTAATTGGGGCAGATCCGCCCCGATTCCAACACGTTAACGCTTTATCAATGAAAATTCCATTAACTAAATAATCATTGTCCTAATCAGTACCAGGGTGTCTTAACGAAGCGTTTGTGTTAATTGGGGCGCGTCGTTTGCGTTAATTCCACAACCACCGGCGCATCTTTTGGGGCGAATCCACCAGGATTTGGTTATGCCGGTGTGTTAGAAATGCATTATTAATAATTATAATTATTAGTTATGATTATTACTATTCGTTATTACTATTAATTATAATTATTATTACTATAATTATAATTATTGCTATTAATCACAATTATTAATTTACTATTATTACTATTAATTATATTTATTATTACTATAATTATAAATTATTACTATTAATTAATAAAATACTTGTCTTAACCAATTACAGGGCGTCCTAACGAAGGGTCTGGGGTTAATTGGGCCGCGTCATTTGCGCTAATTCCCCAACCACCGTCGCATCATTTTGGGGCGAATCCCCCCAATTCCATCACGTCACCCACTCAACAACCCCTCATTTAATCCCCGGCCGCGCTAACGAGGCGCCGCTAACGAGCCGCGTCCCCCTCCGGCGCCCCCACGTGCCGGAACTTCAGCTCGAACTCCCTCTCGTTGTGGTGGGAGCGGAGCTGGTGGCGCCGCAGCCGCCGCAGCCGCTCGGGCAGCGCCGCGAACTCCCCATCGTTGACGTCGTAGTCGCGGAGGCGCCAGCGCAGCACCCACCAGCGCCCCAGGAGCCCCACGTCCAGCAGGCGCCGCGGCGCCTCCCACCAGCGCGGCCGCAGGTACCGGCAGCGCTCGGCGTAGGCGGCGGCGCCGGCGGCGCGCGGGGACTCGTAGACCACGGCGGCGACGCCGAGGTCGCGGTAGCGCAGGCGCCCGGTGTCGCGGCGCCGGAGCAGCCGCTGGACGTGCCGGTCGGCGCCGGGGCTGCGGGTGCCGGGGCTCAGCAGCCCCAGCGCGGCGGCCGCGTCCAGGGCGGCGGCGTCGAAGGAGTCGGCGCTGGGGACGGTGGCGGCGGCGGCGCCGGCGGCCGCCAGGGAGGTCGCGGTGAGCGCGGCGGCGCCGGGACGGCGCCGGGCGCCCGAGGCCACGTCGGAGGCGGCTGCTGCGTAGTCGTGGAGGATGGAGCTGAACCAGCGGCCTGGGGGGGGGGAAAGGGTGAAATTGGGGACCCCCCCGGTGGGAATGGGGGGGGCTGGATGACCCCGTTAATCCCGTTGGTCCCCAGGGTCGCCCCGTTAACCCCAGTGCCCCCCCCATTAACCCCAGTGCCCCCCCCATTAATCCCAGTTGGCCCCCCAGAGTCCCCCCATTAATCCCAGTGCCCCCCCCATTAATCCCAGTTGGCCCCCCAGGGTCCCCCCATTAATCCCAGTGCTCCCCCAATTAATCCCACTTGTCCCCAGACCCCCCCCATCAATCCCAGTGCCCCCCCCCATTAATCCCAGTGCTCCCCCCTTAATCCCAGTGCCCCCCCCCAATGAATCCCAGTTGCCCCCAGACCCCCCCCCATTAATCCCAGTTGGTCCACGGGGTCCCCATTAGTCCCAGTGCCCCCCATGGGACCCTGGGGGGCTGCCCCCCCCCCATTAACCCCAGTTGCCCCCCCATTGGACACAGGGGTGTCTGCCCCCCCCAGACTCCCCATTAACCCAGGTGACCCCCAAGACCCCCCACGACCCCTAAATTCCCCCGTAGTGTCGGGGTGACCCCCCCCCCAGCCCCGGGGGGTCCCAAACCGCCCGCTCCCCCCCGGACCCCCCGGTTTCCCCCCCCCCGGAGCCCCCGCCCCCCCCTCACCGACTCGACTCCCCGCAAATCGCCCCCAGACCCCGCGGGTCCCCCCGGCCGCCATGACCGGAAGCGGCTCCCGCCGGAAGTGCCGCGGGACGGAACCATCGCTGGGCTGAGGGGGGGACGGAGCGGACGGAACCACCGCGGGGACCCGGGGGGGGGCGGAGCGGACGGAACCACCGCGGGGACCCGGACCGGGGAGGGGGGGGGTGGGGGTGGGGGGGATCGGACGGAACCATCGAGACGCGGCTTTTCGAAAGTTTCCCATTTATTCGGTATTTCAGCCCAAAAAACCAAACCAAAACAAAACAAACAAAACCAACCCGGCGGATCCGCTATTCCTATGAGGACCCCCCCGCCCCAACCCCCCCCCCGGGGAAAACCAGGAATTGGGGCTAAAAAAGGAGGTTTTGGTACATTCGAGCCGCTTCCCCACCCCCCCCCGGCTGTGGGGGAGGGGCGGGGGGGGATTTGTTAAAAAATAAACACAAAAAACACAAAAAAAGGACAAAACCCCCATTGGGGGGGGAGGGGAGGGGGGGGCAAATTCTCCTGGGGGGGCCCAAAATCCTCCCGGGGCGGGGAAGAGGAAAATTCATTAAAAAATAACCCAGAAAAGGACAAACTCGCCCCAAAATCCTCCTGGGGGGGGGGGGGGAGAAAAACCCCAAGTTGGGGGGGGGGGTGCATTAAATCCTCCCGGGGGCCCCAAATCTTCCGGGGGGGCCCCAAATCCTCCTGGGGTTGGAAGGGGACGGGGGGGTGGGGGGGGCCCCAAATCTTCCGGGGGGGGCCCCTGAAATCTTCTGGGGGGGCCCCAAAGCGCCTGGTGGGGGTGGGGGTGTGTCCGGTCGGGGGGGGCCCCCCTTAGCTGCCGTAGTGCATGGTGTTGGTGGTGATGGACATGGGGGGGGCCATGGACAGGGGGGGCCCCCCCATGGTGAACTGGCTGTTCAGGGGGGGGTAGTGGGGGCTGGAGCCGGCGCCGCCCTGAGCGCTGGAGGAGCCTGGGGGGAGAAATGGGGGGTAAGAGGGTTTTTGGGGGGTCCGGGGGGGGTTTGGGGGAGCCAGGGGGGAATATGGGGTGGCTGGGGGGGTCAGGGACGGTTTGGGGGGATCAAGGGGCAGGTTGGGGGGGTCCCGGGGGGGTTCAGATGGCGGGGTAGGGGAGCCAAGAATTTTTCAGGGGGGGGTCTCGGGGGCCCAAGGGGGCTTGGGGGGGGGGGGGGGGGGCAAGAGTTTCTGGGGGGTTGGGGGCTCCAGGTTTTGGGGTGTCAGGGTCTATTTGGGGGTTCCTGGGGGGGTTTAGGGGTTCCCGGGGCGGGGGGGGGGGCACTGGAGGATCCCAAGGGGTGGGGGAGTCAGGGGGGTCCTGGAGGTTTTGGGGGGTCAGGGGGATCCCAGGAGGGGTTTGGGGGGTCGGGGGGGTTTGGGGAGGTCAGGGGGATCCCAGGGGGATTAGGGGGGGTCGGGGGGGTCTTGGGGGGTCGTTACCCTGGACGATCCCGGTGCTCATGATGGAGCCCATCCTGGAGTGGGTGTGGTTGACGATGCCGGTGTTGGCTGGGGGGGGGCACAGGGGGAGGTTTGGGGGGGGCACAGGGGGAGGTTTGGGGGGGGGGGGCACAGGGGGAGGTTTGGGGGGGGCTGGGGACCCCCCCCCCCAGCCCTCCGGACCCCCCGACAACCCCCTGCCCCCCCCCCCAGTCCCTGTTATCCCCCAATGCGATCAGGTTGTTGTGGGGGCGCAGAGGGAGCCGTGGGGGTTCTGTGACCCCCCCAAAAGACTCGGGGCTCCCCCAAAATCCCCTGCCCCCCCCACCCAGGGACCCCCCCCAGGGTCCCCCCCGGGCTCACCCAATAGGATCAGGTTGTTATGGGGGTGCAGGGGGAGCTTTGGGGGTTCTGTGATCCCCCAAAAAGCCCAGGACCCCCCAAAAGAACCGGCTCCCACAGGCCCCCCCCCCCGAGACTCACCCAAGGGCATCAGGTTGTTGTGGGGGCACAGGGGGAGTTCTGGGGCTTCTGTGACCCCCCCAAAAGCACCAGGACCCCCCCAGAGTCACCCAAGGACATCAGGTTGTTGTGGGGGTACAGTGGGTGCTTTGGGGGTTCTGTGACCCCCCCAAAAGCACCAGGACCCCCCCCAGAGTCACCCAAGAGCATCAGACTGTTGTGGAGGTACAGGGGGAGTTTTGGGGTTCTGTGACCCCCCCAAAAGCCCGTTCCCCCCCCCAGGCTCACCCAAGGGGATGAGGTTGTTGTGGGTGACGTTGGTGCCGCCGATGACGCCGCTCAGGTCATAGGCCGCCGGCATCCCTGCGCCAGAAACCAGGTCGGACCCCCCCAAAACGACACCAAAACACCCCGGGGGGGTCTGTGCCCCCCCAGAGGACACCACGACCCCCCCGGGGACACGGTGCCCCCCGTGTCACCCACCGGCCACGGCCATCCCCGCGCTCATGTTGTATCCGCCGCCCGCGCTCCACATGTTCTCCGATGGGGACGTGTAGTGGGAGCCGGGGGGGGGCGAGGGCGTCGTCCCCGTGTACCTGGGGGGCGACACACTTGTCACACACCTGGGGGGGTCCCCAATGTCCCCCCCACGCCCCCCTGCTGGGGGTCGCCCCCCCAAAATCACCTGAAAAAGGGGTTTTTCAGGTCCAGGAGGTTGGAGGATTTGGAGCCCGTCTGGTCCACCTGCGCCACGATGCTGATGTCGTAGCTCTGTCTGGGGGGGGCACGGGGGGACACCCCGAATTACACCTGGGGGGGGCACGGGAGCCCCCCCAACCCCCCCCCCGCCACCCGGCCCCCCCCACCCCCCCCAGTCCCAGGAATGGGGGCGCGAGGGGCCCCAACGCGGCACCGAACTGGGGCAGGAAACTGGGACAGGGAACAAACTGGGACCCCCCAGGGGCAAAGTGGGACAGAAGGCCCCCCCCAGTTCCAAACTGGGGTCCCCCCCAAGTCCAAACTGGGACAAGGACCCACCCCCAGTTCCAAACTGGGGACCCCTCAAGTCCAAACTGGGACAGGAGCCCCCCCAACCAGTTCCAAACTGGGGCCGCTCTGGGTCCAAACTGGGACAGGGCGCCCCCCCCCATGGCCAAACTGGGCCCCTCCCCAGTTTAAACTGGGACATGAGCCCCCTCAACCCATCCCCCAGCACCACGTGTCCCCCAAACTGGGACGGTGACATTGGGACGGAGCCAACTGTGGGTTGGGGACCCCCCCCTGTGTTTTGGGGACCCCCCCTGCAACCCCCCAGTTCCAAACTGGGTCCCCCCCCAGTCCAAACTGGGACACGAGCCCCCCCACAACCCCACCCCCTGGCACCGCGACCCAATCAGATCGTGTCCCCCAAACTGGGCCGGTGACATCGGGACGGACCCAAGTGTGGGCTGGGGACCCCCCCCACTGTTTTGGGGACCCCCCCCCGTGTTTTGGGGCCCCCCCCCCGCGCCCCCCCCACCTCTTGTTGGCCACCAACAGACACGTCCCCGACAACGTGTCCCCGGCTTTGGCGAAAAGCGGCGACTGGAAGAGGCAGCGGACCTGGTACCAGTGGGTCAGCGGCTCCGTGGGGGCCGTCGACAGCCAGACCGTCATGCTGGGGGGGGACACAGCGTCATTAAACCACGGGGGGGTTAATTAAACCACGGGGGTGTTAATTAACCCCCCCCCGGGCCGTACATGGAGCCGATGAAGGCGACGTCGAACCAGAACGCCAAGCCGTGCACCAGCCCCGAGTGCAGCATGTGGAACTTGAAGGGAATTTCTATCCTAAAACGCAAATATTTGATTATTTTTCGGGGGGGGGGGGGGCAACCCCCAGACCCCCCCCCAGCCCTCCCAAGCCCCCCCGACCCCCCCCAAATTTTTGGGGTTCGACCCCACCTGTGCAAGTCGCCTTCTTTGGCTTCTAAGAAATTCACGGTGTATTTGACGGATTTGGCCATTAAAATCCGGATATCGAAGGTGTCCTGGGGAATAAAGGGGGGGGGGTCAACGCTGGGACCCCCCGCCAAGGGCTGGGACCCCCCCCAAGGGACTGTGCCCCCCCGTTTTCCCCGGGGGGGTCACTCACCACCACCGGCTGCCGGAAATACTCATCGACGGCGGCGCCGCGAAGCGCCGAGAGGTCGACGCCGTGGAAGGACGGTTGGTACCTGGGGGGGGCACCGTTAAAGGTGAGATTGGGGGGGGACGACACAGCAGCTTCAGGACCCCCCCGGGGTGGGGGTTGTGCCCCCCCCAGCCCCAAAACTCACCAGAAATTGGCTTTGGTGAACTGCTCCATGTAGAGCTGCTCGTCGGTGAACGGCGCCAGGTGCACGTCGCCGATCGTGGGGAACATGTTTCCTGGGGGGGGACACACAGTTTTGGCTGGGGGGGGAATGGGGGTCCCAGCCCCCTCCCTGAGCGGGAAAAGCCCCCCCGGGACACCAGGAATTGGCGTTTGGACCCAAAAAGCGGCCGCCCCCCCTCAATGGGGGGTGGGAATGGGCGGAAAGGGGTTTTCTGGGAGGGGGTGGGAGGGAAAGGGGACACTGGGGGACACTGGGCGACACTGGGGGACCCCCCCATGGTGACAATGACCCCCCCGCTCAGGTCTCAGGTACTTTTAGACCCCAAATCCCCACCCAAAAAATGACTTTTCTCAGGATGTTGGATCCACATCCCAGGAGGAAAAGGGGACACTGGGGACACTGGGGGACACCAGGGTGATACTGGTGGGTACTGGTGGACACCGGGGGACCCCGGGGACCCCCCGGCTCACCGCTGGGTTTCAGGTACTTCTTGGCGTGCAGGTAGCTCTCCAGCATCCTCTCGTTGAACAGCATGTAGCCCATGGGCTCGGAGATGATGATGTCGACCTGCTCGGGCAGCGCCACCTCCTCCACCTTCCCCGGCACCACCACGATCCGCTCCGTCAGGTTGTTGCTCTTCACCAACACCTGCGGGAAAGCGCCCCCAAGTTTACGGGGTGACCAAGGGGGGGGCTGGGGGGGGGGGGGGGGGGGGGCGACCTCGGCGTGCTGCGCCATGGTGCTGGCCTCCACCGCGTAGATCTTGCGCGCGCCCGCCTGCGCCGCGAAGAACGACAGGATCCCGGAGCCGCAGCCGACGTCCAGCACGATCTGCGGGACAAACAAACAGGGACAATGGTGACAACGGATCCCGGAGCCGCAGCCGACGTCCAGCACGATCTGCGGGGACAAACAGGGGACAATGGTGACAATGGATCCCGGAGCCGCAGCCGACGTCCAGCACGATCTGCGGGACAAACAGGGACAATGGTGACAACGGATCCCGGAGCCGCAGCCGACGTCCAGCACGATCTGCGGGACAAACAGGGACAATGGTGACAACGGATCCCGGAGCCGCAGCAGACGTCCAGCACGATCTGCGGGACAAACAAACAGGGACAATGGTGACAATGGATCCCGGAGCCGCAGCCGACGTCCAGCACGATCTGCGGGACAAACAGGGACAATGGTGACAATGGATCCCGGAGCTGCATTTGATGTCCAGCACGATCTGGGAGTTCAAACAGGGGGGACATGGGGTGACATGAGGGGGACATGGGGTGATAATGGATCCCGGAGCTGCATTAGATGTCCAGCATGATCTGGGGGGACAAAAGAGGGGGACATGGGGGGACAACGGATCCTGGAGCTGCATTTGACGTCCAGCACGATCTGCGGGGACAAAACAGGGGACAACGGGTGACAATGGATCCCGGAGCCGCAGCCGATGTCCAGCACGATCTGCGGGGACAAAACGGGGGGATAATAGGTGACATGGGGGGCCAATGGATCCCGGAGCCGCACTCAATGTCCAGCATGATCTGGGGGAACAAGCAGGGGGGACATGGAGTGACATGGGGGGACACGGGGTGACAATGGATCCCGGAGCTGCACTCGACATCCAGCACGATCTGGGGGACAAACAGGGGGACATGGGGGGACAATGGATCCTGGAGCCGCATTTGATTGGGTGTCAGTCCCGGGAATAAAGGCCCATAAATTACCATAAATAAAGAATTTTTAAAATCATAAATTAACAAATGGCTACAATTTTAAGAAAATTTCGCCTCAATTAGGAAAATTCCACCCAAAAGTAGGAAAATGTCACCCAAGGCAAATTGCACCAAGGGAAGGAACGTTCCACCAAAACACAGCAAACTGCACCCAAACACGGAAAACTCCAAAGAAACAAGGCAAACTTCAACAAAACCAAGGCAATTTCACCCAAATAATGAGAATTTCGCCCCGAATTGGGAAAGTGTCAGCGAAACGAGGGCAATTCGGGGGTTTGGCGGCGCCGACCTTGTCCTTGAAGTCGCTGTGGTTCTGCAGGATGGCGCGCTGGTAGGTGCCGGTGCGCACGTAGTCCTGCATCATGTTCTGCTGCTGCGACAGGTACCCGTAGAACTGCGGGACAGGGGGACAGCGGCGTCACCGGGGTGGGGGGGACACCCTGGGGACACCCCCGGGGGGGGCGGGTTGTACCTGGAAATACTGGACGGCCGAGGACTCCTCGGTGCGTTCGCTGAACACCGAGCGCTCCGTGTTGTGGCCGCGGCAGTTCTTGAGGATGTTGTAGAAGGAGCAGAAATCTGGGGGGGATGGGGGTTTTAGGGGGCGCTGGGGACACCGGGGGGGGTCGGGGGCGCGGCGGGGGGGTGGGGACGCACCGGTGGGGGTGGCGAACTGCAGCAGGACGCTGTTGCAGCCCAGGGTGACGATGAAGGACTGTTTGCCCACGCGGCTGCACTCGGTCTCGCGGCACACGGAGCATTTGAACACGCAGACGTCTTCATCTGGGGGGGACACGCGGTGACGGGGGGGCAGTGTCACCGGGGTGCCCCCCAAAAAGAAATAACCGCGGCCTTTGGCATGGAAATTGGGTTAAAAATTGGATTTGGGGTGTTGGGGGGGCTAAAAACAAATCGCCACGAGCCCCGTGTGCCTCAGTTTCCCCCAAGCGGCTCATTCGACCCCCCCTGCCCGTGTGTTAATTAGTTGTGGAAATTAATTAGGCAGGTCAGTGACGGGGAGTGGGGGGGCGGGGGGAGGACTCTGGTGGATTTGGGAAAAATGGAGGAAAGCTCCAAAAATAGTGAAAAATCCAAGGGGTTGTTGGGCGAGGACAAAGGGACCCCCAGCAGCGACCCCCCCAGACAGCCCAGCCCCCCAACCCTTGAACCCCCAAACCACCCCCGGCCCCACACACCCCAGAGCCCCCCCCTGGCCCCCATTCTGCTCCCCCCCGAGCCCCCCGATCCACTCCGAACCCAAGACCCCATGTCCCCACACCGCCAGTCCCCCCCATGTCCCCATGTCCACTCACGGCCATAGAGGGGCAGCCCATGGCCCCAGCCCCCCATGTCCCCATTCCCCCCTCAATGTCCCCACATCCCCCATATCCCCCAAGCCCCCCCATGTCCCCATTCGTCCCCCATATCCCCACACCCCCCGAATATCCCCATTCGCCCCCCCGTGTCCCCATTCCCTCCCCGTGTCCCCATTCCCCCCCCCACATCCCATTCCCTGCCATGTCCCCACACCCCCCTAATGTCCCCACATCCCCCATTTCCCTCCCGTGTCCCCATTCACCCCTCATGTCCCCACACCCCCCCGTGTCCCCATGCCCCCCATATCCCACCCCATATCCCCATTCCCCCCCCATGTCCCCATTCCCCTCCCACATCCCCATGCCCCCCCGTGTCCCCATTCCACCCCATATCCCCATTCCCCCCCCACATCCCCTAATGTCCCCACACCCCCCCATATCCCCACAGCCCCCAATATCTCCATTCATCCCCCCATGTCCCCACTCCCCCCTATATCCCCATTAACCCCCCAATGTCCCCACACCCCCCAATGTCCCCACACCCCCCTATCCGCACACCCCCGTGTCCCCACACGCCCGGTCCCCGTCCCCGCCCGGTGCACTCACGGCCGTAGAGCGCCAGCCCGGCGCTGTCGGGCCCCGTGCGGACCTCGAGGCGCAGCGGCTGCTGCTCCTGGTGCCGCTGGATCTCGCCGTTGGCGTCCCCGATGGTGAGCAGCCGCACGCCGGCGAACACCGACACCGCGGCCATCTTGGCGCCGCCGCCCCCGGGCCACGCCCCCCGGGCCACGCCCAGCGCCGGGACACGCCCCCCCGCGCCGGGACGCAGCGACACCTGGCGGGCGGGAGGCCGCGCGGAGCGGGAGCGGGACTGGGAAAAAGGACTGGGAATGGGATCGGGAATGGGATCGGGAATGGAAACAGGACTGGGAATGGGATTGAGAAAAAGGACTGGGAATGGGACTGGGAATGGGATCGGGAATGGAAACGGGACTGGGAATGGGATTGAGAAAAAGGACTGGGAATGGGACTGGGAATGGAATCGGGAATGGAAACGGGACTGGGAATGGGATCGGGACTGGGAATGGAATCGGGAATGGAAACGGGACTGGGAATGGGATCGGGACTGGGAATGGAAACGGGACTGGGAATGGGATTGAGAAAAGGACTGAAATGGGACTGGGAATGGAAAGGGGAATGTAAACGAGACTGGGAACAAGACTGGGAATGGGAACGGGACTGGGAATGGAAGTGGGATTAGGAACAAGACTGGGAAAAAGGGCTGGGAATGGGATCAGGACTGGGAACGGGAATGGGACTGGGAATGGAGCAGGAATGGGACTGGGAAACAGGATTTGGACTGGGAAATGGGACTGGGAACAGGAGACAGGACTGGGAAAAAGGACTGGGAATGGGATCAAAACCCAGAATGGGACCAGGATCAGGACTGGGATCGGGAATGGGAACTGGGATCAGGAGCAGGAACTGGGCTGGGAACAAGATCAGAACTGGGCCCAGGATCAGGAGCGGGGACCGTGAGCACCGGCACCAAACACCTTTATTGTCACCGGCTCCGGCGCAGCCGCCGCGGGTCAGGACACCGGGGCTGCGCCGGTGCCATGGGGGCCATTCTGGCCGGGGGGGGAACCGGCAAAGCCGTAACCGCCCCCGGCTGGGGCGCAGGGACCCCCAGCTCAACACGGTGACGCCGCGGGTGCCGCTGTCATGGCCAAACTCTGCCGGGAACAACAGGGACGGTTTGGGGGCACTGGGGGTGTTTTCGGGGGGTCGGGAGGGCCCGGCCTTACCGGTGCGGGGCCCCCCCGATTCCGTCCGGCACGACGCGCGCTGCCTGAGGAGAGAAAACCGGTGGCAGCGCAACGGGGGGTACCGGGGGGTTTTGGGGTGTCCCGGGGGTTTTGAGGGGTCCTGAGGGGGTCCCAGAGGATTCTGGGGGGTCCTCGGGGCTGGTTTTGCCGCGGAGGCGCCGGCTCCGGCTGCTCCCACCTCTTTACAGGCGACACCGGGGGGACCCGGCGGTGCCATAAACGCGGTTCCCCCCAAACCGCAACCCCCCGGTGACCCCCCCGCACCTTGCCAGGCCACCACGGCCACCACCGGCACCAGCAGCGCCAGCGCGGCCGCGCCGACGGCAACCGCCACGATCCAGGAGCCATCTGCAATGGACGAGATGGCAAAGGCGTCACCGGGGACACGTTCCCCACGCCGCCGCGGTGCCGGGGGGGTCACGGCGCTGCTACCTTGCCGCAGAGTGCCGGGGGTGGGCGGAGGGGCGGTTGGGGGGTCGCAGCCACCATCACCCAAATCTGGGGAGAAAAACGCCGCGTTTGGGTCAACGGGAGGAAGCGGTTCCCCCGCTCCCCGCGGTGCCGCACCGGTCACCGCACCAGTCACCGCACCGGTCACCGCGATCTCCGCGCTCGGCGCTGACGTCTCCCAGGTGCCGCCGTTGCGGCGGCGGTAGCGGCAGCGGTAGCAGCGGGCGGTGCCGGCGCCGTCCAGGGCGAACCGAGCGTCGTGGCGCCCCGGCGCTGCCGAAACGCTGCGCACCGCGGTGCCGCCGAGCAGCAGGTCGAAGGCGGCGCCGGCGAAGCGCCGCGGGGCCACGCAGGTGACGCTGGGGGGGGCGCCGGGGGTCAGCAGCCCCAGCGGCGGCGGCAGCGACGGGGCCGCGGCGGCGCCTGCGGGAAACAGACGGGAAGCCAGTGCCGAAGAGTTTTGGGTGGAAAACACGCGGGAATCGTCAAGCCGGCCGTAACCCACCCCCGGCAAAGAGAGACACTGGAGAGTGAAAAGATGCGGATTTGGGGGCAAAAAAGAGGACGATTTGGGCGGAAAAAGATGCGGATTTGAGCACTAAAAAGATGAAAATTTGGGCACAAAAAAGATGAAAATTTGAGCACAAAATGGTGCAAATTTGAGCGCAAAAAGATGCGAATTTGAGCACAAAAAAGATGAAAATTCGGGCGCAAAAAAGGTGCAAATTTGAGCACTAAAAAGATGAAAATTCGGGCGCAAAAAGGTGCAAATTTGAGCACAAAAAAAGATGTGAATTTGAGCACAAAAAAGATGACAATTAGGGCACAAAAAGGTGCAAATTTGAGCGCAAAAAGATGTGAATTTGAGCATGAAAAAATCCAAATTTGAGCACAAAAAAATCCAGATCTGGGTGCAAAAAGATGCAAATTTTGGCGCCAAAAGATGCGAATTTGAGCACAAAAAAGATGCAAATTTGGGCACAAAAAGAATCCAGATCTGAGCACAAAAAGTATCACAAGATGTTTGGGATTGGAAGGGACCTCAAAGCTCATCCAGTGCAACCCCCGGAGCAGGAACACCCAGCTGAGGTGACACGGGAACGTGTCCCTGTCCTGGAACTGAGGGGCCACAACTGGACACACTATTCCAGGTGTGACACACTATTCCAGATGTGACACACTATTCCAGATGTGACACACTATTCCAGGTGTGACACACCATTCCAGGTGTGGCCTCCCCAGGGCAGAGCAGAGGGGCAGGAGAACCTCTCTGACCTACTGACCCCCCCCTTCTAATCCCCCCAGGTATCATTGGTCTCCCATCCAAGCACTGAGCGGGCCCGACCCTGCTGAGCTTCCCAGAGCAGACGGGACGGGGCGTTCTCAGGGTGCTATGGCTCTATATATTATATATATGGATATATATATGTTCTCCAAGTATATCCTGATAGTATCTGAACTAAAGGGCAGAGCAGAGGGGCAGGAGAACCTCTCTGACCTATGACCATCCCTTTTCTAATCCCCCCCAAGGTACCATTGGTCTCCCATCCAAGCACTGACCCGGCGCTCGGTTTTGTTTAAGCTCAGACTATGGGGCTCAGCCCAACGATCCACACGCGCCAGTTGAGCCAAATCCGGGCAAACCGCCCCCAAAAGAAGCGGCGCGGAGGTACCTGCGAGGAGGACGAGGAGCAGCTCCCGCCGCATCTTCTCCCCTTTGCTCTAATTATCGGGTCAGGATCGGCGCCGGCCGCGCCGCGGTGACGCCGCGCGCTGGAAAAGCAAAATAAACAAAAAGAAGAAGAAAAAAGGGATTTTGCTGAAAGTGAAGTTTCATCACCCAGGAAGGAAATGAGCGAGTTGCCGCGTTGGTTTTATCCCCCCTCGTTGCGCAAATCAAAAGGGTTTTCCCGCCCAATAACAGCTGGTGGGAAAGCGGCTCCTGTGGCACAATCCCTGGGGGTTGCGCCCCAATTAGCGCAATGATGTAATTAAGGGGTGTAACGAGGCAGCCAATGGGGGTCTCACCTGGAGCCGCCGCGGCGCCGAGCGGGGGGGGCGGGGATGGCTGGGGGGTCCGCGTCCCGACGTGGCTCACGGGGGCCCCAAAAACTGCACCTAAATACCCAAATCTGCCCCAAATGTGCCGCAGGGGTCCCCAAATCAGCACCTCAGCGGGTAAATTTGCTCAGGGATCCCTCAAATGTGCCCCAGGGGGCCCCAAATCAGCACCTAAGGGGGTAAATTTGCTCAGAGATCCCCCAAATGTGCCCCAGGGGTCCCCAAATCTGCACCTAAGTGGGTAAATTTGCTCAGGGATCCCCCAAATGTGCCCCAGGGTCCCCAAATGTTACACAGGGGTCCCCAAATCCGCACCTAAGTGGGTAAATTTGCTCAGGGATCCCCCAAATGGGCCTCAGAGGTCCCCAAATGTGCCCCAGGGGTCCCCAAATCTGCACCTAAGGGGGTAAATTTGCTCAGGGATCCCCCAAATGTGCCCCAGGGGTCCCCAAACCTGCAGCTAACAACCGAAATCTGCCCCGACCGCTGAAATCTGTAATTAACGGCCTAATTGTGCCTCGGGGTCCCCCCCAAACCTGCCCCAGGACGCCCCAGAAGCGCCCCCGGCCCCGGCGCGGTGCATTGTGGGAGTCCCGCTCGCCTCACGGGCCGAGGCGACACGCGAGGAGGGCGGGCCCTGGGTCCGGGCTGACCAATGAGAGGCTAAGAAATGAGGCGCCGGGAGGGATGAGCCAATCAGCGACGAGAATGCGCGGGGAAGGGATTCACGCCTCAGGCGTTCGCCGCGGTCACCCCGCAATCTCCGCCGGGGGCCTGCCGCCGTGGAGGGGAGGGGCCTGGGATGGGAGGGGGGAGGCCCGGCCGGAGGGGGCGGAGCCAACAGCGAGGGGCGGGGTCCGCTGTAGGGGTTTAGCGGAGGGGGCGTGGTCTGGGGCGGAAGGGCGGGGCTTGCACCGGAAGCGCGGGGTTTGCGGGGCCGGTGACGGCGGGAGCGGGCGGAGGGTCCGGAACGGGGACGGTGGGACCCAAAAACCCCTTTTTGTGACCCAAAAAATCCCTGTTTGAGACCCCAAGAGCCCCTTTTTGAGAGCCAACCCCCCCCCTTCGTGAGACCCCAAAAATCCCCTTTTTGTGACCCCAACCCCCCCTTTTTGTGACCAAAAAACCCCCTTTTTGAGACCCCAAAAAACCCCCTTTTTGAGACCCAAAAAATCCCCTTTTTGAGCCCCCCCAAAAAACCCTTTTTGTGACCCAAAAAATCCCCTTTTGAGCCCCCAAAACCCCCTTTTTGTGACCTAAAAATGCCCCTTTGTGAGAACCCCAAAACCCCCTTTTTGTGACCCAAACCCCTTTTTTGTGACCAAAAAATCCCCTTTTTGAGACCCCAAAACCCCTTTTTGTGACCCAAAAATGCCGCTTTGTGAGAACCCCAAAAACCCCCTTTTTGTGACCCAAACCCCCCTTTTTGTGATCCCAAAAAACCCTTTTCGAGCCCCAACCCCCCTTTTCCCCCCAAACCCCCTTTTCCCCCCAAACCGTTCACTGAAGCTTTTTCATTTTTTCCCTTTATTTTTCCTTTATTTTGAACCTTTTCCTCTCCCGACGGGCGCAGACCGGAGGCACTTGACACGCGGGGGGGTGCGCCGGGCTCGTTAATGCATTCATTAATTGGGGGGGGGGGCTGGAGGGGGTGTTTAAAAATCTCCATTATTTTGAGTTGGGGGGGGTGGTGTTTGTTTTTTTTTTAATTTTTTATTACATTTTTTTATACAATTAATAAGTTTGTATAAATATTTACAACGTTTGCTCCAGCCCGGGGGGGCCTGTGAAAGGCACCGGGTGTCATTAAGGCCTTGGGGGGGGGGGGGACACTTTAGGGACACTTTGGGGACACTTTAGGGACACTCTGGGGACACTTTGGGGACATGGGAACTGACCCCCCCCCCCCAAGTTATTTGCCCCCCCCCCGCCGGGGGCTCCGTCCCGTCCCCGTGGTGCCAACACCCCAGTGTCCCCCCCCCCAGCACCCAATTTTGGGGTGTTTTTCCAGTTTTCCTCCCGGTTTTGGGGGTGAAAAAAATACCTGAGGTCACCTCATTGTGGCGGGGGGGGACACAAGACCCAATTAACATTAATTAGCAAATCGCTTCCCGCAGTCCCGTCATCGATTTTCCCTCGAAAAGCTTTAAAAAGTGGGATATAGACTATGGGTGAGATTAGCGATTGATTGGGGGGGGCGGGGGAACCCCCCCAAATGAAGTTTTCTATATAATATATTAATACAAAAATTCTGAGGGAGAGAAAAGGAGGAAGAAAAGTGACTTGGGGGGGGGTTCAACCACCTCCCGGCCCCCCCGGGACCAAACTGGGGATTTGGGGGGGGGGGGGGATTTGTGACCAAAAGTGCAACTTTAACCCCCCCCAAAAATATATTTCTCTCTAAAATCCTCTGTGGTTTGTGATCCGGGCGGGACGTGCCGCACGTGGGGGGGTTTGGGGGGCTCCCCCCTCCCGCTGCCGGAACGGTGCGTTTTGGACCAAAACGGCGCTTTTTGGAGCGCGAGCGGCGCGTTCGGCGCTGGGCGGGGGGGGGGGCGGTTTTTGCCGCGTTTCTCCCCAAAATGAGGTTAATCGAGGAGCGAGGGCTCGGCCGGGCGGATGATGGTCGGGCGGGTGGGGGCGGCCGGGGGTCTCCTGCTGGGGGGGCAAAAGCGATGCGGTAAATAAGGGGGCGGCCCGTGGGGGTGCCCCCCCGCCCCCGCGCTGGCTCTTACCTGGGCACGCCGGGCGGGATGCCGGGGGGGACGCGCGCCGGGCGCGACGGGATCTGCGGGGGTGCCGAGAAGGGGTCGGGGGCGGCGCTGAAGACGTTTTGGGGTCCGGGGCGCGAGGGGATGGGGGGCGCGGAGAAGGGGGACGGCCCCCCCGCCGGGATGGGGATGAGGGGGGGGGCCCGGCGTGGGGCCCCGAACCGCCGGCGGCCGCCCCGGGGGGAGGATGATGGAGGGAGCTCGGCGCTGCGGGGGGGGGCTGCGGAGAGACGAGAGCGCGGTGAGTGCGGCCCCAAAACACCCCAGTTCAGATCATTGAGGGTGGGAGAGACCCCGGGTCAGGGAGCCAACTCCAGCGCTAAACCCGGCCCTAAACCTGGCCCTGAACCCGGCCCTGAACCCCAGCCCTGAACCCCAGCCCTGAACCCCGGCCCTGAACCCCGGCCCTAAACCCGGCCCTAAACCCGGCCCTAAACCCGGCCCTGAACCCCAGCCCTGAACCCGGCCCTGAACCCGGCCCTAAACCCGGCCCTAAACCCCAGCCCTAAACCCCAGCCCTAAACCCCAGCCCTAAACCCGGCCCTAAACCCGGCCCTAAACCCGGCCCTAAACCCCAGCCCTGAACCCGGCCCTAAACCCGGCCCTAAACCTGGCCCTAAACCCCGGCCCTAAACCCCGGCCCTAAACCCCGGCCCTGAACCCGGCCCTGAACCCCGGCCCTAAACCCCGGCCCTAAACCCCGGCCCTGAACCCCAGCCCTGAACCCGGCCCTAAACCCGGCCCTAAACCCCGGCCCTAAACCCGGCCCTGAACCCCGGCCCTGAACCCCGGCCCTAAACCCCGGCCCTAAACCCGGCCCTGAACCCCGGCCCTAAACCCCGGCCCTGAACCCGGCCCTAAACCCCGGCCCTAAACCCCGCCCTAAACCCGGCCCTGAACCCGGCCCTGAACCCCGGCCCTAAACCCCGGCCCTGAACCCGGCCCTAAACCCCGGCCCTAAACCCCGCCCTAAACCCGGCCCTGAACCCCGGCCCTGAACCCCGGCCCTGAACCCCGGCCCTGAACCCGGCCCTGAACCCGGCCCTAAACCCGGCCCTGAACCCGGCCCTAAACCCGGCCCTGAACCCCGGCCCTAAACCCGGCCCTAAACCCCGGCCCTAAACCCCGGCCCTAAACCCTGACCCTGAACCCGCCCTGAACCCCGACCCTGAACCTCATTGACATGGTGTCAGTGCTGGGGTGTCAGTGCCACAGGACGTGGTGTCAACACCATGGGATGTGGTGTCAATGCCATGGGACATGGTGTCAGTGCCGTGGTGTCAATGCCATGGAACGTGGTGTCAGTGCTGGGGTGTCAATGCCATGGAACGTGGTGTCAGTGCCGTGGTGTCAATGCCACAGGACATGGTGTCAGTGCCGTGGTGTCAACGCCGCTGGACGTGGTGTCAGTGCTGTGGTGTGTGGTGTGAATGCCATGGTGTCAATGCCATGGGATGTGGTGTCAATGCCATGGGATGTGGTGTCAATGCCATGGGATGTGGTGTCAATGCCATGATGTCAATGCCATGGGATGTGGTGTCACTGCTGTGGTGTCACTGCTGTGGTGTCAATGCCGTGGAACATGGTGTCAATGCCATGGGATGTGGTGTCAATGCCGTGGTGTCAATGCCATGGTGTCAATGCCGTGGGATGTGGTGTCAATGCCATGGTGTCAATGCCATGAGATGTGGTGTCAATGCCACGGTGTCAATGCCACCGTGTCAATGCCACCGTGTCAATGCCACCGTGTCAATGCCATCGTGTCAATGCCGTGGGACGTGGTGTCAATGCCGTGCTGTCAATGCTGTGGGATGTGGTGACAATGCCACGGTGTCAATGCTGTGGTGTCAACGCCATGGGACACGGTGTCAGTGCTGTGGTGTCAGTGCTGTGGGATGTGGTGACAATGCCATGGTGTCAATGCCGTGGTGTCACCGCCATGGGACACGGTGTCAGTGCCGCGGTGTCACCGCCATGGGACACGGTGTCAGTGCTGTGGTGTCAGTGCTGTGGGATGTGGTGACAATGCCATGGTGCCAATGCCGTGGTGTCGGCGCCATGGCACGTGGTGCCACCGCTGTCCCGCCGCGGTACCTGTGCGGGGCGCTGGGCTGCAGCCAGGTGTCGTCCACGGGCGGCGGCACCGGCGTGGTGACGGTGCTGGTGCTGATGTCCCCGATGATGCTCAGCGCCTCCTTGAGCGCGTGGTACATGCGCAGCATCTCGTCGCGGCGCTGCGCCTGCTCCGCCGACTCCTCCATCAGGCTGCTCTGGTCGGCCGACGAGTACAGGAAGGCCAGCAGCTCCGAGTGGATGAAGTCCTTGGTCTGAAAGCGGGAGAACAGAGTCTGGAGACCAGAAATCGCCAACAAAACGCGAATACAGAGTCACCTCAGGGCCCAAAATGGCACCAAAACCACCTCAGGGCTCAACATGGCGCCAGAATCACCTCAGGGCTCAAAGTGGCGCCAGAATCACCTCAGGGATCAAAATGGCACCTGAGTCACCTCAGGGATCAAAACGGCGCCAAAATCACCTCAGGGATCAAAATGGCGCCAGAATCACCTCAGGGTTCAAAATGGCACCAGAATCACCTCAGGGATCAAAATGGCGCCAGAATCACCTCAGGGCTCAAAATGGCACCTGAGTCACCTCAGGGATCAAAACGGCGCCAAAATCACCTCAGGGATCAAAATGGCGCCAGAATCACCTCAGGGTTCAAAATGGCGCCAAAATCACCTCAGGGATCAAAATGGCGCCAGAATCACCTCAGGGATCAAAATGGCGCCAAAATCACCTCAGGGCTCAACATGGCGCCTGAATCGCCCCAGGGCTCCGAATGGCGCCAGAAGGCAGCGCCGCGAGTGGCTCCGACGCCGTTGCCGTGCCGCGGCACTCACGTTGTTGATCATGAGGTGCATGATGGTCTTTGGCATGAGGTCCCGGATGGACTTGTTGATGATGGCCACGTAGGAGTCCACCAGGTTGCGGATGGTCTCCACCTGGCGCTCCAGCTGCGGGTCCATGGAGAACGTGTTCTCCTGCGCCCCGTCCTCGTTCTCCGTCTGCGCGGGAGAGCGACGCTGATTCCGCCGAATCGGGCAAATCCGGGCGGAACCGCCGTTGCGCCCGCGCCCCGTCCCGCCCGCCGGCTGCGCGTGGGCTTATTGCTTCAAATAGGGCTTGTCCTTTTGAAATAGAGCTTGTCCTTTTGAAATAGAGCTTATCCTTTTGACATAGAGCTTATCTTTGAGAAACAGAGCTTATCTTTTGGAGATAGAGCTTATCTTTGAGAAACAGAGCTTATCTTTTGGAGATAGAGCTTATCTTTGAGAAACAGAGCTTATCTTTTGGAGATAGAGCTTATCTTTGAGAAACAGAGCTTATCTTTTGGAGATAGAGCTTATCTTTTGGAGATAGAGCTTATCTTTTGGAGATAGAGCTTATCCTTTTGAAATAGAGCTTATCTTTTGGAGATAGAGCTTATCCTTTTGAAATAGAGCTTATCTTTGGAGATAGAGCTTATCCTTTTGAAATAGAGCTTATCTTTTGGAGATAGAGCTTATCTTTTGGAGATAGAGCTTATCTTTTGGAGATAGAGCTTATCTTTTGGAGATAGAGCTTATCTTTTGGAGATAGAGCTTATCCTTTGGAGATAGAGCTTATCCTTTTGGAGATAGAGCTTATCCTTTTGAAATAGAGCTTATCTTTTGGAGATAGAGCTTATCCTTTTGAAATAGAGCTTATCTTTTGGAGATAGAGCTTATCCTTTTGAAATAGAGCTTATCTTTTGGAGATAGAGCTTATCTTTTGGAGATAGAGCTTATCTTTTGGAGATAGAGCTTATCCTTTTGGAGATAGAGCTTATCCTTTTGGAGATAGAGCTTATCCTTTTGGAGATAGAGCTTATCCTTTTGAAATAGAGCTTATCTTTTGGAGACAGAGCTTATCCTTTTGAGATAGAGCTTATCTTTTGGAGACAGAGCTTATCCTTTTGAGATAGAGCTTATCTTTTGGAGACAGAGCTTATCCTTTTGAGATAGAGCTTATCTTTTGGAGATAGAGCTTATCCTTTTGAGATAGAGCTTATCTTTTGGAGATAGAGCTTATCCTTTTGAGATAGAGCTTATCTTTTGGAGATAGAGCTTATCCTTTTGAGATAGAGCTTATCTTTTGGAGATAGAGCTTATCCTTTTGAAATAGAGCTTATCTTTTGGAGATAGAGCTTATCTTTGAGAAATAGAGCTTATATTTTTGAAATAGAGCTTATCCTTTAGAAATAGAGCTTATCTTTGAGAAATAGAGCTTATATTTTTGAAATAGAGCTTATCCTTTAGAAATAGAGCTTATCTTTGAGAAATAGAGCTTATCTTTGAGAAATAGAGCTTATCCTTTAGAAATAGAGCTTATCTTTGAGAAATAGAGCTTATCTTTGAGAAATAGAGCTTATCTTTGAGAAATAGAGCTTATCCTTTAGAAATAGAGCTTATCTTTGAGAAATAGAGCTTATCCTTTAGAAATAGAGCTTATCCTTTAGAAATAGAGCTTATCTTTGAGAAATAGAGCTTATCCTTTAGAAATAGAGCTTATCTTTGAGAAATAGAGCTTATCCTTTAGAAATAGAGCTTATCTTTGAGAAATAGAGCTTATCCTTTAGAAATAGAGCTTATCTTTTTGCAATAAAGTCCATTTTTTTGCACTAGAACGCATATTTTTCAATAGCCCTCCTATTTTTGCAATAAAGTTCATCCTATTTTTGCACCAGCCTTCATCTTTTTGCACCCAGATCTGGATTTTGGAGCCCCTGGCTCCCCCTGCAGCACCAGGGGGGGTCTGGGCCAGCTCAGGGGGGTTCTGGGCTATCCTGGGGGGGGGTCTGGGCTATCCTGGGGGGGTCTGGGCTATCCCGGGGAGGTCTGGGCCAGGTCAGGGGGGTTCTGGGCTATCCCGGGGGGGTCTGGGCTATCCTGGGGGGGGTCTGGGCTATCCTGGGGGGGGGTCTGGGCTATCCCGGGGAGGTCTGGGCCATCCCGGGGAGGTCTGGGCTATCCTGGGGGGGGTTCTGGGCTATCCCGGGGGGGTCTGGGCTATCCCGGGGGGGGTCTGGGCTATCCCAGGGGGGGTCTGGGCTATCCCAGGGCGGGGTCTGGGCCACCTCAGTGGGGTCCGGGCTATCCCGGGGGGGCCTGGGCCAGCTCAGGGGGGGTGTGGGCTATCCCGGGGGGGTCTGGGCTATCCTGGGGGGGTCTGGGCTATCCCGGGGGGGTCTGGGCCAGCTCAGGGGGGGTCTGGGCTATCCCGGGGGGGTCTGGGCCAGCTCGGGGGGGTGTGGGCTATCCCGGGGGGGGGTGTGGGCTATCCCGGGGGGTCTGGGCCAGCTCAGGGGGGTGTGGGCTATCCCGGGGGGGTCTGGGCTATCCTGGGGGGGTCTGGGCTATCCCGGGGGGGTCTGGGCCAGCTCAGGGGGGGTCTGGGCCAGCTCAGGGGGGGTCTGGGCTATCCCGGGGGGTCTGGGCCAGCTCAGGGGGGTGTGGGCTATCCCGGGGGGTCTGGGCACCTGGTCCTTCTCGGGGTAGACGCCGGCGCGCAGGAACGAGGCCTTCCAGCTGTCCACGTCCTCCTGCGAGTCGCACGCCAGCTCGATCTGCCGCAGGTCCTTGTACACGTTCCTGGGGGGCAGCGACACCTCTGGGGACACTTGGGGGACACAACCCCCCCCCCATGATGATTTGGACCCCCCCAAACCCCCCCCCGGCGGCTCCATCCTGTCCCCACCCCCCATCACCCACTTTTTGGGGCGTTTTCCCAGTTTTTCTCCCCATTTTAGGGGTGAAAAATATACCTGAGGTCACCTGGGCGGGGGGGACAACACCCAATTAATGTTAATTAGCAAATCGCTTCCTGCAGTCCCATCGTTTTTCAATGTTGTGATCAACCTTCCCTCGAAAAGCTTTAAAATTGGAATCTGGGTGATTGATTTGGGGGGGAAACGCCCCAAATGGTGAAGTTTTGGATGTAATATATTAATAGAGACGTTCTGAGGGGTTGAAGAGGATGAAAAGTGACTTGGGGGGTTCAACCACCTCCCCGCCCCCCGGGACAAAAACTGGGGACATGGGGGGGAATTTCTGCAACGTTTAACCCCCAAAAATATCTCTCTATATAAAATCTTTTGTAGTTTGTGATGCAGGGGGGGAAATAGGGGTAAACCCCCCCAGAATGGAACCTCTGCTCCGTGTTGAAGATGGCGAAGACGTGTTTGTTGGACATGAAACCCTTTTCCACGTCCCGGATCTTCAGGTTATCCAGAGGCAACATGTATTTCTTCTCCTTTTCCTGGAAAAAGGGGAGAAAAGGTGGTAATGAAGGGTAATTAATGGTAATGAGTCAGTTGGTAATGAATGGAGCGGCCTCCGAGCTCCATTGGAATCACAGAACCAACTCTTGGCATCGCGGAACTTCAGTAAAACCGCCTGAAATTGATAAAATAACGTCCCGAAATTCCATGAAACTTCCGGGAGTGGCCAAAAACGTCCCACTTGAGGGGTGTTTAGGCCCAGCTTAGGGGCATCTAGTCCTAGTTTAGGGTGTCTTAGTCCCAGTTTAAGAGTGTTTAGTCCCAATTTAGGGGTGTTTAGTCCCAACTTAGGGGTGTTTAGTCCCAGATTAAGGGTGTCTTAGTCCCAGTTTAGGGGTGTCTAGAGTCCCAGTTTAGGGGTGTCTAGAGTCCCAGTTTAGGGGTGTCTAGAGTCCCAGTTTAAGAGTGTTTAGTCCCAGTTTAGGGGTGTCTAGTCCCAGTTTAGGGGTGTTTAGTCCCAGTTTAGGGGTGTCTAGAGTCCCAGTTTAAGAGTGTTTAGTCCCAGTTTAAGAGTGTTTAGTCCCAGTTTAGGGGTGTCTAGTCCAGTTTAAGAGTGTTTAGTCCCAGTTTAGGGGTGTTTAGTCCCAGTTTAGGGGTGTTTAGTCCCAGTTTAAGAGTGTCTAGTCCCAGTTTAGGGGTGTCTAGTCCCAGTTTAGGGGTGTCTAGAGTCCCAGTTTAGGGGTGTCTAGAGTCCCAGTTTAGGGGTGTCTAGTCCCGGTTTAAGAGTGTTTAGTCCCAGTTTAAGAGTGTTTAGTCCCAATTTAGGGGTGTTTAGTCCCAGTTTAGGGGTGTTTAGTCCCAGTTTAGGGGTGTCTAGAGTCCCAGTTTAGGGGTGTCTAGTCCCGGTTTAAGAGTGTTTAGTCCCAGTTTAAGAGTGTTTAGTCCCAATTTAGGGGTGTTTAGTCCCAGTTTAGGGGTGTTTAGTCCCAGTTTAGGGGTGTCTAGAGTCCCAGTTTAGGGGTGTCTAGAGTCCCAGTTTAGGGGTGTCTAGTCCCGGTTTATCAGTACTTACACAATCACAGGGAGGAATTCCCGGGGCGGGGCGGGGGGGGACACAAAGCCCCCCTCCACTAATTAACCCCGGGCGCTAATTCCAACCCCCTAACCCCAGGATTTTCTCAGCCAAAGCCCAGAAACGGCAGAAAACCCCCCAAAACTCCACGTTGCACCCCAAGTTGTGGTCCCCCCCCCAAACGCACGTACCTCCTCGTCCTTGTACCAGGACAAGGACTCGGCCGTCAGCACGAACCAATACTCCTTGGAGCCGCCCTTCATGATGCTGATGTTGTTGATGGTCAACCAGCCCCTGCGGATCACCTGGGGGGGCCGAGAACACGGGTGGGGGGCACAGGGGGAGGAAGAGGAGGTTGAAGGCTCCCGTTGCCACCGAAAGCCAAGAAAACACCCCAAAACCCCACCGGGATCCCCGCCATGACAGCCCTAAAACCCTGCCGGTTTGCCCCAAAAAGCAGCTCCTCGCCCCCCGGCCGGAACTCGCGTGCGACACGAAGCGGCGAAGCCAAAGACGGGGTGAAAAAGCGGCGTTTTGGTGACAAAGCGTGAGATGGGGGGGGGGAAAGGTTCTAAACCAGCCCCCGGGGGGGTTATCGGTGGCGCCGGAGCCCCAAAAGCCACCCCGGTGCCCCCAAAACGGCGTCGGGGTCGCTGAGGACACGGGGGGATGATTCTGGGGGTGGCGCCAGAAAAGTCCCGCCGGGAAACGCCAAAAATGGCCAAAAGGCGCCTAAAACGGGGCTGGAATCGCTCTTAACATCGAGTTTAGATAATCCTGGGACTAAGGGGCAGAACGGGATAGTCTCGAGTTTAGATAATCCTGGGACTAAGGGGGAGAACGGGATAGTCTCGAGTTTAGATAATCCCAGGACTAAGGGCAGAACGGGATAGTCTCGAGTTTAGATAATCCCGGGACTAAGGGCAGAATGGGATAGTCTCGAGTTTAGATAATCCCGGGACTAAGGGCAGAACAGGATAGTCTCGAGTTTAGATAATCCCAGGACTAAGGGCAGAACGGGATAGTCTCGAGTTTATATAATCCCGGGACTAAGGGGGAGAACGGGATAGTCTCGATTTTAGATAATCCCAGGACTAAGAGCAGAACGGGATAGTCTCGAGTTTAGATAATCCCGGGACTAAGGGGGAGAACGGGATAGTCTCGAGTTTAGATAATCCCAGGACTAAGAGCAGAACGGGATAGTCTCGAGTTTAGATAATCCCGGGACTAAGGGGGAGAACGGGATAGTCTCGAGTTTAGATAATCCCGGGACTAAGGGGCAGAACAGGAGCAAATCGGCTCCGCCAGCCCCTGGTTAATATAACTTTTGATACAATTTTAATCCAATTTAAGGTATTTTTAATCTATTTTAGAGCGTTCCAGCCCAAACGCGCCGTGTTCCGTCGCCAGTGGGCTCGTTAACGCTCGGCTTTAACGACCTTAAAACGTCGCTTTCGACCCAAAGGATCCGCCGGTTTTCTGGGGGTTTCTCACCGTCACCCCGGGGACCCCAAAACCAACGGATTTAGACCCAAAAAGCAGCCGGTGGGTTTAGGGCGAGTCCCAGCGAAACCAGCCCCCCCAGGTCCCGCTGTGCAGGGTTAGTTCCACCACACGGGTTAATAACGGGGGGAAAGGGGCAATTTGGGGGTGTGTTAAACCACCCGGCGCCGGTGAATCCGTCACCAGGTTTTGTCGCGGCTGGAAAATGCACCAAACTCCCCGTTTTTGGGTGAGATTTGCTTGAAATAGCGAAATGGAGGCGAAAACCGCGACAAAACCGGCGTTAGAGGCGGCTTAACGGCTCCGGGTTGGCGGCGAGGGGAAGGAAGGAGCCCTGAAATCTGGTCGTATTGGTTGGTTTTTAGGCCTCGGTTTGCCATAAAATTCAAAATAAGCTAAGTTTAAGCTTGGTTTTAAATGGACAAAGGGAGGGATCGGAGCCAGGAGGCTCCGGCAGGCGCCGCGATGACTTTTGGGGCATTTTGGGGGGATTTTAAGGACTAAAACACCTATATTTAGGGCGTGAGGATGATGGTCCCTGGTGTGTGGTGGGCAGAAAAAGCCCAAATTTCATGTATTTCGCCCCATAAAAAGCAAAGGAGGAGGGAAAACAACTCCTGTGATGTGGGACCGTGGGATGGACGTTAATTATCTTAATTAACCCGTAATTACCAGATCTCCGCCTTCCCCGGCACAGCCGCGCAGCCGGCGACGGGCGAGCGGCCCTGCGCAGAAAACCAGCTTTTTGGGGCATTTTCTTGGGGTTTGGGGAAAATAGGGGAATCTCAAAGAAAACTCAATGGGGAGAGCTGGGAAAGGGGGAATTCCCCTTGAATTTAGACCCAAAACCGGCGTTTTTAGGGCAAAAACCACCTTTGGCTGCTGCGAAAACGGGGGGTGAGGCCGCAAGATTTGGCCCAAATAGTTGGGCTTTTGGCTTCCCCATAAAACCAGTTTTTAGGCTGAATTAAGCGCCCGGCTCTCCCCACAACCTCCTAATGAGGTTTTGGCTGTGGGGACGGGATTTCTGCCCCCAAACGAGGGATTTCTGCCCCCAAACGAGGGCTCTGGGGAATTGAATGGATTCTGCGAAGCGCCAAAGGTGGATTTTTGGGTGGGAAAAGGCGTTTTCTGGCAGGGCCGCGTCCATCGGCGGGTGGTGGCGGCGACGGCGCGAATCACACTCTGCGGTACTTACCAGGATCTCACCCTTTAGGTGCGGGAAGTTAAGGGGGAAATGAAAGGGAAGTGAAAGGGAAGTGAAAGGAAGTGAAAGGGAAGTGAAAGGGAAGTGAAAGGGAAGTGAAAGGGAAGTGAAAGGGAAATGAAAGGGAAATGAAAGGGAAATGAAAGGGAAATGAAGGGAAAGGAAAGGAGAAGGGAAAAGCGGGACG
>LR594580.2:321192-383408 GCA_901699155.2 Streptopelia turtur
GCCCAGCATGCCGGGCCGTACCCAGACGTCGTCCCCAGCGAGGCGGTGGCTGGAAGCCTGCAGAAACGCTCGGAACGCGTCCAGGACCTGTTGGAGGCCCAGGGCGGTGAGGGGCCGGCAGGCGGCGTGTGCACAGAGCTGTTTGCGGCCGGCAGAGGCATCCCGCGCGGCGACCGTCCTTCCCACCGACCTTGGGGCCGGGCTGGCGGGGCTGCTCGATCATGCTCAGTCGCTTGGGGCTCGCCAGAGCTGCGTGAAACTTGAGGACAGCGGCTCAGCCCACAGATCCTGCCGCCGGCAGGAGCACGTGGCGGCAGCTGACGGGGAGGATGTGGCCCCTGGAGCACATCCCGCCGGCCAGGGCCACGGCAAGGGACAACCCGCTTTGTGTTTAGATGCAGTCTTAGCAAGTCCAGACAGCGGGCTGGAATGTAGAGGCGCTGCTCCCTCCCCGGGGAGCCCTGGGACCCTGTCCTCAGCCCCGCCAGCGGGCGCGGGGAGAACCCCGCTGGCCCAAAAGGCAGCTGTGCCGCCGTTCTCCCCCGGCGAGGTGTCGCCTGCGGCGCGGGACGCAGGTTGTGGTTCTGCAGGGACGGACCGTGCTCCCTGTCCCGGCGGCAGGTCCAGCCGTGCTCCCGACTCTCGGGCGCAGGCGCTGCTGTCAAAGCAGCAGCAGCAGCAGAAGAAGAGGAAGAAAAAGAAGCTCGCGCTTGCAGGTGCCTGGCTGCACGGTGCTCTGTCACGCTTCATGTAGCCAAAACACTGCCCGTAATGGGGTGGGTGGCCGCCTGTGCCCGTGGAATGGGGCAGGACGAGCGAGGGGGGAGGCAGGTGATGTTTAACTTCATGGCAGAAGGAAAAGGAGGAATGTGGCAAGGGACCCATCTGTGCCTTGTCCCTGTTAGCAAAACAAACATACGGGGGTTTTGCTTCTTTTTTTTCTTAACTGATAAAGCAAGTCCTTCTCCTGTGTGTGGCTGCAGGCGTGGTGCTGGTACCGCTGGGAGCGGGTCTGCGGGCCCGGCCTGCAGCAGCGGGCCAGCGAGGGGCCGGAGCAGCGTCTGCCCAGAGCCTTTGGCTCCATCCAGCCACGTGTGGGTGGGAAGAGATGTCTGAGCTGTGGGGATGAGCAGCTTGGAGAAAATACAGGAGACAAAATCACATAGAGGTGACAATGTCCCTTTTGGGAGCGTCCTGCCGACTGTTGCGGCACAGGAGTAGCTTCAGCGCCCACCTTGCTGCTGCCGATGAGTGGGCTGGTTGGAAGCAGCCTTGTGCGAGCCTTAGCATGACTGCAGCTACTAGAGCCAGAGCCAGGCCTCTCGTCTGGCTCACCCCTGGGTTCGTCTGTCCAAGAAATGAGTGGCTTGTGTTGGGGACATCCATGAAGTGACGGGGAACATGAGCCGCAGCTGCCGAATGCCGAGGGCAGCAGAGGCTGCTCGAGGAAGCTGCGTTACCTGCGGCCGTGTGGAACGAGTGTGCTTCCCTGTGCTTCCCGCTCTTTCGCGGTGTGCTGGTTCAGCCTTGGCAGTGGTCTGGGAGGCGGTTTGCTGTTGGCAGCTGTAGTCTGGAGCAGGGTGCGACGCTCCGGGGACACTGGAGCAGTTTGTTGCTGCCGCTGGTGTTGTGCTCCAGAGGCGTGCAGGGGACAGAGCGCTTCCCTCCCTGTTCATACCATGGCCGAGGCTGGGCGGCTTCTCGGGGCTGCTGGAGCTGCTGGGGCTGCCAGGCAGGAACCAGCCGTGGTGGCTGTGGGTGTTCAGCGCAGCGCCCGTCTGCGCCGCAGCAGGGATGGAGGTTGAGCTGCCGCCTCCCGCTGGTGCCTTGGGGCTGGTGAGGAGGAGGAGACCGGCCGGGCGGAGCTGGCGGGGACAGCAGCGTGGCAGCCTGGGCCGGCAGCCTGGCGCTGGGCCCCTGACCCCCTGCGCCCCAGCCCGCCTGTCTGCGCCCCCTGCGAGCGGGCTGCCGCCTGTGACTGGCTCCGGCGCTGTGCTGACGGCACAGCCGAGCTGCGGGCACGGCACCCGCTCCCTTCAGCGCTGGCTGCCGGGCCGGCGGCTCAGCGTGGGGCTGGGGACACGGGGTCTGCTCCCTCTCCAAGCCCGACGTCAGCCGCTCTTTCCGCGACTCCAGCTTGCCCTCAGCCCTCTTTTAGCATGGTCCCCAGCCTGGTTTGGTGGGGCAGGCTGCTCTAGGAGACCTGCAGCTTCCTAGATCTTATCAGCACTCTGACACTATCCGCCTTACTGGAAAAGAAAACAAACCGTTGCGGGAGTGAAGTAGGTGCAGAGCTCCCGTCCCTGTGACGCATCTGTCTAAAAGAGCACTTAAAATGTCATCACCTTTTTCTTGAACAGAATTGCTCAGGCAAGGCCTCGCCCTGGCACCACGGGATCTCCGGAGCGTTGTGGCGGTGCGAGGGCGGCCCGGCGCAGGCAGGGCCGTGGAGCAGTTTGCTCCGGAGCGGTAACCTGCTGCCACGTGACGCTCGGCTTGGCAGGGCCGCTGCGTCTCCTCCCCCGCGGCCCCGCACCGGGAGGGATGTTGGGAGCTGTGTAACGTGTTGGTGCAGAGGTTACAGCTGCCTCTGGGCCGCAAAGCACCACACACCCATTCCTTTTAATTAAGAAGCTTCATAGACAAGTTGGATGTATTGTACGCTGGCCTATCCTTCCTGCCTTCCTTCCCTCCCCTCTCCACACCGTTTGTGGAAGATGCAAACCCCGCAGGCGAGCGAGAGCGTGTTAATCATGCTGCGAGGTGAAGGGAGGGAAGGGCCTGGCACACCTATGTCTAGTAAATACCAAGTGCAGAATAAAACGCTGGCTGCCTTTTAACCCCTGGTTCACGTGGGTTGGCCAGAGGACGCTGGTGTTGTCCAGCCCAGCCTGTCCAGCCGCAGGAGGGGCCCGGCGCTCGCTGGCTCCTGTCTCAGGCCCTCTCCTCCGCACAGAGCACCCGTCTGGCGTGGCGCTGATGAACGGCAGCGGCCCGCACGACAGCCTCAAGGGCGAGAAGGAGCCCAGGCAGAATGGCCACGAGGAGCCTGAGCCAGGAGAAGACGGGAACGACCAGGAGGTCATCGTCATACAGGACACAGGATTTACCGTCAAGATCTGTGCTCCGGGGATAGAGCCCTTTTCCCTGCAGGTACCTTCTGTCACCGGCTGGGGGGACGGGGACAGCACTGGAGGGGGTGGAAGCGTTTGAGCCAGGGCACACACAGCACTGTCCCTTCAGACAGGCAGGGAAGGGGATAAAGGGACGAGACTGTGCCCAGGGAGGCCCCTGTGAGCCCCCACGCTCTGGACGGCACCTCCAGGTTGCTCCCGGCGCCTGACGTGTCCATCCTGAGGGGGTGAAGTGGGGCAGAGGCAGCAGAGCACGGCGGGTGCAGGAGGAGCCGCCTGCCCCGCGGTGCCGGCCCGATGCTCCTCCGGGCTACGCTGGGTTGGGTCCAGCCACAGGCGCTGGCACCGCGCAGGGAGCTCCAGCACCAGCCTGGATCCAGGGAACGGCGCAGCCTCTGCACAGAGAGCTCCGTGTGTCATGTGGACAGGGATGTGCTGCAAGAGCAGGATGGGCTTTGACATGCCTCGCTGATACTCTGATTTAGCGTGATACTTCACTGAAAGCCATTTGGATGAAGTATCTCTAATTTCAGGGAGAGGCATGTGGAGTATAAATGCAAAGGGAAGTCTTATCTCCCCAAGACCAGCTGGGAGTGCAGTGAATTGCGTCCCCTGTGGAACCAGCTGTATCTCAGCCTGGCTTTCTTCTTTAAATCCCCTTGGCTGTTAGTTTTAATAGGCTAATAATAGCAGGCCATGTTGTTTACAGGAGCTTATGTAAACCACCCGGCGTCCTCGCAGCTCGAGCGCAGTGTCGGTGGCGCTGGAGCCGGGGCGGGAGGCAGCGGAGCAGCCCTGCTGCACAAGCCAGGGCAGTTTTCTGCATCGGGAGCTGTGCGCTTGCAGGTGACGTGCCCCGGCGATGTGCGCTGGCACGGACACGCCGCGCTGCGGGTGCCGGGGCAGCTTGGCCGGAGGAAACAGTCTGTTTTCTGTGTGCATCACTCAAAGCCTCGCCACAAATGCGCAGTGTGAATGGATAAGGGAAGAGCCCCTGCGTTCCCCCACCACCTTCTGTTCCTTCGCTGCCTCCTCTGTCCCGTGCCGAGTGCTCGGGGCAGTGCTGTGGGTGACACGTGGGGAGCGGGGGTGGCAGTGCCCTCCCGCAGGGACAGGGTGACCTGGGGGGCAGTCAGAGCTGCCTGTGCAAGCCTGGAGTTCGATTCTGCAGCAGAGGGACGGGGTTTGGCAAGAGCACGTATGAGGACTGAGAATGACTGGCTGGTTCTTCCCTCTGAAGGTCTCTCCTCAGGAGATGGTGCAGGAGATCCACCAGGTGTTGATGGACCGTGAGGATACCTGCCATCGGACCTGCTTCTCCCTGCAGCTGGATGGCAACGTCCTCGATAACTTTGCTGAGCTGAAAACGATTGAAGGGCTGCAGGAGGGCTCACTGCTGAAAGTGGTGGAAGGCAAGTTCCCTCAGGCTTTGGGAGGGAATGGGGAGGGTTTCCACAGGGAGTGGTTTTGGCCACCCGGCAACCCTTTCCTGTGGCTCCCTTTGGAGACCTGTGTGCCAAAGGAGTAAGCAACCATGTAACTCTATTTTCTCTCCTCCCTTTTTGCTCACCAGAGCCATACACAGTGCGAGAAGCCAGGATACACGTGCGTCACATTCGGGACCTTCTGAAGAGTCTTGACCCATCAGATGCTTTCAATGGTGTGGACTGTAATTCGCTGTCCTTCCTGAGTGTCTTCACCGAAGGAGACCTGGGAGGTACGGGGCAAAAGGCCTCTCTGGTGTGGCTGGTGTTTTCATTCCCCTGACTCCTGGCTTCGTTAAAGCACCTCGTAACAATCAGCTGTCCCACATCATTCAGGAGTGCAGAGAAACACTCGGAGCACTTCTGCATTCCTCCTCGAGTAATTTCTGGAGTAGGGAATGCTACATTTCTCAGCACTGACTTTCTATCTCTGTCTGTTCTAGACAGTGGAAAACGGAAGAAGAAAGGTACTGAAATGGAGCAAATTGACTGCACCCCTCCTGAACATATCCTGCCAGGTAGCAAAGAGAGACCCCTGTGTGCCCTTCAGCCCCAGAACAGAGACTGGAAGGTAGAGTTCTCCTGGGTCATTCCAACGCCAATCGGCACATTCCTTGCAGCAAACTGGTGTTCAGGGATTGAAACCTGCGCTGAAGTGGACTTTGGGATTTGCTCTGCTTGATGCTTAATGAGTGCGGGACCAGCACAGCTTAGTCAAAGGAATAAAGTCCAAGAGCTTGTGTGCAAACCACTGGACACCCAGTCTGGCCGTCTGGAGTGGGAAATGGCCGGTCTGGGGGGTGGCCGGGAGGGAGAGCAGCGTTTCTCTGCAAGGTCCTGGAGGCAGGATCACTACAAATTACCCTCAGCTTTCCAGTACTGCCCCATTTGGATTCTGGTTTAGAAGTTGATGTTTAAAAAAACAGTGCAGCAAGAAATCTGTGCTTTGTGCAGCCCAAAGGCCCGGGGTGTCTGTTGTTACCTGTGTTAGGTGTGAAGGGCAGCAGCTGAGGCGCGCCAGGCGCTGCGAACGGCCCGAGGACGGCTGCGCTCCTGAGAACAGCCCTTCTTGGAAGCTCTGGCTCCGCAGCCGGCCAAGGGCGGCGGGTAGAAGGAGTCTGGTGTGTACATTGGGTGGCTCTGTAACTCGAGGGAATTAATTCCTGCTGACAGGAGTTGCTTCTGTTGTGTTCTTCTGTAGCCTTTGCAGTGCCTAAAGGTATTGACGATGAGTGGCTGGAACCCTCCACCGGGTAACCGGAAAATGCACGGAGACCTCATGTATTTGTACGTCATCACGGTGGAGGATCGGCACGTCAGTATCACCGCGTCCACTCGAGGATTTTACTTGAATCAGTGAGTAACTGAGGTCCTCCTGTCCTGCCCTGCAGCCGGGAGCTCGTGACAGCCAACTGGGAAAGAACCCACAAACAGGCAATTGCTGCAGGGGTTTTTTTTTTGTGCAAAATAGCCCATTTTAGTTGGCTGTTCACATGGGTTTGTAGGACTTGCTCTACTGGATTGGGCTGTTTAGTTATGCCTGGTACCATTTCTCTGCAGTGGATAAATACCTGATGCTTTAGGGAAAGTTAAACATCACATAATGTCATCAGCTAATTAGAGCATTTTGTGTTGGGAGGGAATTCCATCCCGGCCATTGCAGCTCTCTCGCTTTGCCCTAAAGCCAAAGCACAGCCTGTTAGAATTTCCTCAGCTGGGCACAGACTGGACTAGATTTTTCATTGCGTATACGGAAAGCTCCTGTTCATATAGCACATTCCTATGGTATGGAAAGTCTCAGGTCTGACAAACAGCTGTTGTCTTTTTTTCTCTTGCAGGTCTACTGCCTACAACTTCAACCCCAAACCTGCAAACCCCAGTCTTCTCAGTCATTCCTTGGTGGAACTACTTAACCAGATCAGCCCTACCTTCAAAAAAAACTTCTCCGCTCTGCAGAAGAAACGGTAGCAGCGCTTTTCTGCTCTGGTTGCCTTGAGCGGTCTGTGGTGTGCTGGGCTGTTCGGGGAGCTGGGTCGCTGCCGCAGCCGGAGCGCGGTGCTCTGAGCCCGCGCAGCGCCGCGGTGGCTGGGATACGCGGGACCACGGAACACCTGGCGGTGTCCTGGCAGCACCCTGGCTTTGCGTAGGCTTATGGCAGAGAGGATAATTCTTTTAAACATGTCCGTGCATGTTCATTTTCTTTAATTTCCTCTAGTGCCTATAACAACAAAAACAATAACGTATTGTTTTATTCGCCTGTCCTTGCTGCAGGGACCATTTATTCTGCTCCAGGACAGCAGGTTCTGTAAAAGCCTGTCATTGGTTGGAGTCCACTTAATGAACTGCCGGGGCTCAGCAGGGTGCACGTTGACAGGCACATTGTGTGGCTTTCGGGAGCTCTGCTTCTGCTCTTGTTAAGAAGATGAAAGTGATACTAGAGCAGGGCTGGAAATGAGCAGTGGCCTGCAGCCCCACGGCCGCTGCCCGGCCCCTGAAAAGTGATTCACTGCATTGCCGCTTGGGCCAGAAGGAAGTGCAGCTGCTGGGAGCAGACAGGTTCCAGGAGAGCCCGTTTGGTGCCACTTGTGTTCCCCGTGGCCAGGGGTGCGTGCCAGGTCTGGAGCAGCCCCCACGGCTGTGTGAGGGCTGGGGGCGCGTCCTCCGCCCCGAGTGCGGGGGTGAAGGGCATCGCGGTGCTGGAGCCGGGGATCCAAGCGGGCAGAGCCCGGGGTGCTCTGCAGGCTGCAGGTCGCGGGGGACAGTGCTTGTGAAATGAGAGTCCACTGCGTTGCTCCTCAGGCCTGATCTTGTTCTGTTGTTTGTCAGTAGCTGATGTTGCAGCAGAGAGAAAATTCTCTTAGTGTAGAAAGAAAGCTTCCTTTGGAAAATGTCTGATTGTTTTCACTCCCAAACCAGGGTTCAGAGACACCCTTTTGAAAGGATAGCCACCCCTTTCCAAGTGTACAGCTGGACGGCTCCGCAGGTGGAACACGCCATGGACTGCGTTCGGGCAGAAGACGCGTACACTTCTAGACTGGGCTATGAGGAGCACATACCTGGACAGGTATTGGTCTTGCTTGGCAGGAGTTGTGCTGCCAGCTGTGCTGTGAACCAGGTGACTTGTAACAAGCAACCTCTGGTATCTTTGGAAGGGTTTTACTCGTCAAGGGAAGACTCGCAGGAGTCCTTGTTCTTGTCAGTGCCCTTGACTGCAGGGGCTGTGCTGCTCGGGCTGCAGCTCCCTGAGCATACAAAGGTCTGAGAGGAGCTGGGCTAATGTGAGATCTGTCCCCAGCCACTGGTGAATAAAGTCCACTCACAAGGGGTGTTCATTCCTGCTGCTAATCCACCTCCTCTGAACTCCATGGCAGCCCGAGTTCTTGCCCCTTCCCCTCCCTTCTCACAAAATGCCTCGTAAAGCAGAAACGCTGACTCTCCAGCCCCTTTCTACTCAAGTGCGTTGCTTCCCACAAGGCTTTGACTCTTTCAGACCAGAGACTGGAATGAGGAGCTGCAGACCACGCGGGAGCTGCCGCGCAAGAACCTGCCCGAGAGGCTGCTGCGAGAGCGAGCCATTTTCAAGGTAAGTGCGGGATGTGCAGGCAGCCCCTGCAGCCCCTTCTCTGCTGCCTGTATCGCATCCGGACGCTTCACCTGCGCGACCCCTTAACAAGCGCAAGGGGAAGATGCCCATTTGTAAGCTAACGGGTCGTGTTCTGCTCCCAGTCCCGAGGCAGCCGCCTCCCCGTCCTCCGCTGTCCTGTCTGACCCCGTCCTCCCTGGCGGGTGGGAGGAATGGGGAGGAGGGACACGCGCACAGCTGAGCCTCTGCAGAGGGCTGAGGAGCCTGAGCTGTGCTCAGCCCTGCTGTTCTGGGTCCTGGAGCTTGTATCCAAGTCGGTGGCCGGGCTCACAACAGTAAAAGCCAGCTGGCCCATCGCAGGAAGCGTTTGTGGGGAGGTTTGGGAGCGAGGTGCTGGGAGGGCGGGAGCTCTTCCTTACCCTGCGTTCTCTCCACCTGCCCCCAGGTTCACAGCGACTTCACTGCGGCAGCAACCAGAGGTGCCATGGCTGTCATTGATGGCAATGTCATGGCCATCAACCCCAGCGAAGAGACCAAGATGCAGATGTTCATCTGGAACAACATCTTCTTCAGCCTGGGCTTTGACGTCCGTGACCACTACAAGGACTTTGGTGGAGATGTTGCTGCTTATGTAGCTCCTACCAACGATCTCAACGGTGTGCGGACCTACAATGCGGTGGATGTAGAAGGGCTGTACACGCTGGGGACCGTGGTGGTGGATTACAGAGGTTACAGGGTGACGGCTCAGTCTATTATTCCTGGCATCTTGGAACGGGAGCAGGAACAGAGCGTTATCTATGGGTCAATAGACTTTGGCAAGACAGTTGTCTCGCACCCCAAGTACCTGGAGCTGCTGGAGAAGACCAGCAGGCCGCTCAAGATCCAGAAGCATAAAGTCCTCAACGACAAGAATGAGGAGGTGGAGCTGTGCTCCTCAGTGGAGTGCAAAGGCATTATTGGCAACGACGGGCGTCACTACATCTTGGACCTGCTCCGCACGTTCCCTCCAGATCTAAACTTCCTGCCTGTTGACGGGGAGGAGATGCCAGAGGAATGTAAGAAAATGGGGTTCCCCAAGCAGCACAGACACAAGCTTTGCTGTCTCCGGCAAGAGCTTGTTGATGCCTTTGTAGAACACAGGTGAGCTGAGCTCCCCCCTTCTCCACCTGCCTCTGGCACCGGTCCAGCTCAGGACCAGGCTGCCTTGTCCCAGGGACGTCCCAACAGCTCCCAGAAGTGGCAGCTGATGCCCCATTGCTTGGTCCTGCAGCGGCAATTATAGAAACTCCATTAACGAGAGGTGAAAACAGCAGGGACTCTGACAGGGCTGCAGGGAGCCGCGGGAAGAGCGGGTTTGCTTCTTAGGCTCCAGGTCTGTTGTCAGACATTTGGAAGTTCTTTCCCTGCGGATATCCTGTACGCTGTATGGTCTACAACATTAACTGTGAGGTGCTCCCTTGCAGAGCAGTGGTGATCCTCTTGGATTCTCCTGCTGTGCTGAATTCCTCTCCTCCTTTGCTGCAGGTATCTCTTATTCATGAAGCTGGCCGCACTGCAGCTGATGCAGCAGAAAGCCAACAAGCAGGAGAGCTCAGGTGTGCTGGAAAATGGTTCCTCTCCGGAGAACGGTACTGCAGACAGCGAGAAATCTGAGTCAGAGGATGGTAAAATTGATGATAACGTGACTGGACTTGATCAGGTGAAGGAGCTGGCTGAGACCATTGCGTCTGATGATGGAGCAGGTATTTGATCCGCAGCACCGGGAGCGGCCCCGGCCGCCTGCCCTGGCTGGGGCTGCGGCACTGGGGGCTCAGGGTGACTGGTTGGTGTTAAACAGGACAAGCTGCCTCTATCAGCATTGTCTCAGCTCTTTGCACACTAATGAACTAGTCACCCTGGCGAGTGTGTGTGTGTGTGTGTGTGCAGCGAGCCCAGCGGCTCTGAGCCCAGCGGCTCTGAGCCCAGCGGCTCTGCGCAGCAGCGGAGCCTGGGCTGGGCTGGGCCGGACTGGGCTGGGCTGGGCCAGCTGGGCTGCCGGGCTCACTGGGAGCAGCACTGCGGGGATCCCAGGGGAGGGTTTCTAAATACGGGGGGGCCAGAGGGTGGTCCATGGGTTTTCTGGGTTGTCTCGTGTGCTCCTGTCCAGACTGTGCATTTTGCAGCCCTCCTCCTTTCCAGATATCTTCCAAATGACTGGATTTGTAATGGGTTTTTGCAGAATGTACCATCATTGCTGCTTTCAGTAACAAAGCTTTTATCTTCATTTAATAGCCAGGCTTGTCATTTTCTGAAATCCGCATTCATTTGTATTCTGTTTTTCTTCCTGCTCCAGTGGATCCCAAAAGCAGAGAAGTGATTCGGAACGCTTGCAAGGCTGTAGGCTCCATTAGTGACACATCATTTGACATTCGGTTTAACCCAGATATTTTCTCACCAGGTACGTGTACAAAGAGCTGGTTTTACTCCTCCAGAGAATCGCCGTGTCCAGCCAGCTACGGACAAAAAATGGTGCTCTGTGGCCAGGAATATTGCTGGCGTTTGGCTCGCTGGGCGCGGTGCAGGATTCGCTGTGGAGCACAGAGATACAGAAGGAGAGCAGTGGAATTGATTGCAATGGCAAAGGCGGCAGCGAGCTGCTGCGCCCGGGGAGCTCTGCAGGCGCGGCCAACGGGCTGCCTGCGACCCTCCCGCACCCGGCTGCCAGACCGCGTGCACGTTAAATTAGATCCTGGTGTAGTAGTTTACACAAAGCCCAGCGGTTGCAGTTGAACAACTGACGCTGGGTCTGCAGTGAAGGGCAGCATTTGCTTTAGTAACACCGTGGTGAGTGGGTCACAGTGCCCTTTCAAACGTGTGCATCACAGGCACCGCGTGCAGCTTTCCGAGGCTGGAATCTGTATTTTATTTGGAAATACAGAATAAGCTCCCGCAGTGTTTATAGGGGTGAATACTGAAGCCATATGCGTGAAAGTTGCAGGGGAATGGTCTTATACTTGATTTCAGCTTGGAGTAAATGTGCCAGAAGGAGAATGTGTTTTGAAATGCCCAAGCATCTCCTAAGGCTGGTAAATATTAGTGCTTTGGCACCAACTTTGCAGCTCGAAGTTAAACCTTATCTTAACTTGGGTGTGCAGAGCAAAAGGCTGAGTTTCTAGCACTGTTATTTACTGGTCCGTCTGCTGAGACGTTCCGCTCCAGCCCAGGCAGTGGACGTGTTTGCACTGGCAGCGTGCGCGGCGCTTTGCAGCAGGTGGGACGGACCAGAGGAAGAGCAGAATTCGGACTGTGAAGCTGCGCGTTGAGAAGGAATGGGGGGCAGGAGCAGCTCGGCCCCTCAGCAAGCAGAGCAGCCGGTGCTCTTCCCACTGACACATGCTGTAGAGTAGACGACTTCTTGAAGAAGTATCTTTAATTCCAAGGAGACAGAATCACTTTAAAGTTTTAGGTGCTCTTGCTATACCTTTCTGTACGTGCCTTGTTTCTCTCTGAGTTCACATGTTTTATGTTTTTCACTGTCCCAGGCGTTCGCTTTCCCGAGTCCAGCAAAGAGGAGGTGCAGGATCAGAAGCAGCTGCTGAAGGATGCGGCCGCGTTCCTGCTGTCGTGCCAGATCCCCGGCTTGGTAAGGACCTGAGGAGCGGCGGTACCGTCCCCCAGAGAGCCGCTCCGAGGCTGCGCTGCCGCGCTGTGCCGGCGGTGCGGCCCCTGCTGCCGGACGGGCTCTGGCACCGCAGGGACGTACGGTGAACAGCGTGAGCATCTCTGGTGCAAGCGCAAGAGGGGTTTTCTGTTTCCCTTCTTGCGTCATGGCGCAATTGTCCCACCTCCAGCAAAGTGGCACTAGTAATTAACAGCTATTGCTAAGAGTTTGGGACAATGAAGACCACGTAAGTCACCTCCCTAGCCCTGGGCATCCTGCACAGCTTATTGTATTATCTGACCCTGATTGTGACTCAATTGGTGACTAACAATTTGGAGTGAACTGGGAAATTGTTCTTACTAATATCTATTGTAAAAACTCCCTCTGTAAGGCTTAAGCATTTTGGTGCTTACCCGTGCACCTGGCTAGATTAGAAAGACCAGCTTTGCCCTTCGCAAGAGCTCTAAATCGACCGCCAACGCATGTGTTACAGCTGGTGACTGTTGTTTTACAAGGTACCCGATACACTGGGGTATAAACCCAAATGCTGTGCAAGCACATGAGGGCGAGTTCCAGAGCAGCTGGGTGAGCGGGCAGGGCTCCGAGCTCTGCCTATCAGAGTCACCGCTGTTACTCTGTGAATTAAGTGACTCTTTATCAGCACCGCACCACAACTTAAGATGCAAGCCCCAGCTCCCCTTATCAGCTACGTGTAGTCTTTTAAATGGCAATGTTTTTAGCGGTGACCGTGGGGCCCGCAGAGAAGGGTTGGCCTGCTGGGTGCACGAGCGTTCGCTAAACAAGCCGTGCCAAGGGGAACGTGGTTCTTGTTGAGCCACCGGAGTCCCTGAGTCGGCCTTGGCAAAGCGCTGGAGTCCACGGAGTTATGGAGAGTTGTGCTGAGTTACCTGAACCCGTCGCTGGTCTCCTGGGCCCCGAGGCTGCGCGCTCAGCACCCGCTCGCAATCCTGCGCTGCTCCGTGGGGCCGCGGCCTCTGCTCGTTCTGCGGGGGGAATGGGGCGAACCGGAGCCGGTTTGGTGTGACGGCTGATCCCCCCGCGGCTCGGCTGCCCAGCGCTCGCTGCGGGGCGTGTGCTGCTCATCCCCCCAGAGACACGAGTCCAAACGGCACAATGGCGGGAGCTCGCACGCACTGTGCGTGTGCCCTGCGCGCAGCGCGGCGCTCTCGGGGTTACAGCTCATCACCCGGCTGAGCCGGGCTCTGTACGTGCCAGTTTTTGCTGTGCTTGTAACTCCCGTGTCATGCCTGGAAACTGCCGTGTCCGTCAGGCAACGCCTTTTCCCTCCCCAGTGAGATAACTTGTTTTTTCTTTAATTCTTCCTTTCGCGCTTGCTCTCAGTAACCGAACTTTGTCTGTACCGCGCAGGTGAAGGACTGCCTGGATCACACGGTGCTGCCCATGGACGGGGCGACGCTGGCAGAGGCCATGCACCAGAGGGGCATCAACATGCGCTACCTGGGCAAAGTCGTCAACTTCATCGCCAAGACCCCTGGCCGTGCGCAGCTGGATCACATTTTCGTAAGCATCAGGCTTAACTGCAGACGGCCACTTAAAACCGCCTCTGGCACCGCTCGCCCTGAATGGCTTCCAACTGGGCCAGCTGTTTGTGTAAACAATAAACAGCTTCAAAAACAGAGAAGGGAGAAGGACCTGTATGTGGTGGATGGGGAGTTCTGCTCCCAGATCCGTAATGGCTTTCATAGTGTTTGAGTGTCCTTTGGGACAGAGAAGCACTTCAGGGATTCCCAAGTGTAACAGCAGGCAACACAGTTGGATTTTAAGCGTTTTTTGAGCCTCTAGGATCCATCAGGGCTTTGGGTCAAGCTGGGAAGCGTTGGTGCTGCTGGCAGCCCCCGGAGCCGAGCTGGCGCACGGGCGGCCCGGGCACCGCGCACGGCGCTGCCGGAGCGTCGGCAAACGCAAACCAGGGCTGTGCCGCGGGGCGGGGCCGCAGAACGCGCTTCTGCCGGCTGGGAAAAGCCCGTTGCAAAAGCAAAGTGTGTATTTCATTGTTATTGCAAACTGACTCTCTCTGTTCTTTATTCCTTTGGGTAGAAAATAGGAATCAGTGAACTGATCACTCGATCGGCTAAACACATCTTCAAGACGTACCTCCAGGTATGACCCGCAGTCCAACCTCTTGCCTTTTGTGTCCTCACTAACGACTTTTTCCCACAAATGGAGAGCTGCTGGAGTCTCTTCTCTCATTAAGCAGTTCATGGGGGTTGCTTAGCAACAGGAAGTACAATCTCATTAGCGCTAAAATAGGTACAGGCCTGTGCGTAAGGGAAAACAAGTTCCCACTTGAAGGCGGCTTTCGCAGGGAGTAATCATTCATGCCTTTCTTCCCCAGATTCTCACTCATTATGTTGGAGGCTTTTAAAAGTGAAATGACAGCTTGTTTTCCTTGTAATACCTTTTCCTCTTAGGCAATGTGCCTTTGCCCTTCTAAGGAGCTTTTTTAATTGCATGAACACGAGTGCATCCATATACCTGTCCGTCCCTAGCATAGCAGTACACCTGGCTTTATTCCAGTGGCAAAACCTTCTTTACACTCTCGAGTTTCTCTGTCCGAAATGGAACTATCTATTTGTATATGTGTAGGTATATACTTAGATATCTGTCTGCGCTAGTTCCACTTGCAAATCCTGCCGCCCTCTCCCTCTCCTGGAGGATTTTCCTGTTCTGGCAGGACTGGGCCTGTGCGGGGCTGGGGTCGAGCGGTCCTGGGGTCCCGTGTCTCAGCTCTGGTGCTGGTGTCTCGCCGCAGGGCGTGGAGCTGTCGGGTTTGTCAGCCGCCATCAGCCACTTCCTCAACTGCTTCCTGAGCTCCTTCCCAAACCCCATCGCCCATCTTCCCGCTGATGAGCTGGTCTCCAAGAAAAAGAACAAGAAAAGGAAAAACAGGAACCTTGGGAATGCTGATAACACTGCGTGGGCCAGCATGACCCCTCAGGAGCTTTGGAGGAATATTTGTTCAGAAGCAAAGAACTACTTCGATTTTAGTCTTGAATGGTAAGTGGAGGAAACTGCCCTCGCTTGTACCCAGACTCACCAAGTGTCTGCAGCTCTTGCTGTTCTTTAATAGGATCTCCCTTCTTGACTTGTTTTCTGTTTGAATATAACTTGGTACTCTTGAGGGAGTTTTACAGGCTTATAATGGAAATAAATCAGGCGAAGAGCAGCATGAGGAAGGGCAACTGCAATCTGAAATGAGACAGCTGAGGGCATTCAGGCCCTCGCCTAAACTCTGCAGTGAGCTTGACGAGAACACACAGCATTTCAGTAGCGAGTACTGTTGTGCATCTCTGTGAGCTTTACTAGCGCGTTAGCGACCACCGCGATGTCGGTCCTGGAGCAGAGACCCTTAACCGTGCCGGGCTGCCCTGGAGCAGAGACCCTTAACCGTGCCGGGCTGCCCTGGAGCAGAGACCCTTAACCGTGCCGGGCTGTCCTGGAGCAGAGACCCTTAACCGTGCCGGGCTGCCCTGGAGCAGAGACCTCGCCCAGAGCTGAGCTGTGTGTGCTTTTTGCAGTGAGAGTGCTGACCAAGCAGCTGAAGAGTATAATCTGCAGAAAATCACCCTGCTTCGTGAAATCTCCCTCAAAACTGGAGTCCAGGTAAGATCCACATCTTCCCTCCCTTCCCCATCATGTTCTGTGCTGAGGAAGAGTAAGTGCAGACTGCCTGGCAGGGACAGCCTTTCCCACGGACCGAGTCCCCAAAGGCCTTGGCGGTGTTTGTGTTGGAACACAGGTTCCAGCCCTGGGGAAAGAGATTTCGACTGCGTTCCCTGTTAGGGTGAACTTGCTGTGCATCTCCCTTGGGAGACCAGCCAGCCCGAGACAGGTCCTGGGGGCTGCTGTGTGTGATGAACCAAACTCACACCTTCGGTTCCTGTGCAAAGAGAAGCAGCTCTGGGCTGAGCAGAGCAGGACGCAGGCTGTCAGGGCTTATTTTCCCCTCTTCTCTTGCCAAGTGCCTGGGACAGTGGTGACTGTGACCTCTGGTGTTTTTGGTTCCCCAGATCCTGCTGAAGGAGTACAACTTCGACAGCAGGCACAAGCCCACCTTCACAGAAGAGGACATTCTCAACATCTTCCCTGTGGTGAAGCACGTAAACCCCAAAGCCTCGGATGCTTTCCACTTCTTCCAGAGCGGGCAAGCCAAGGTTCAGCAAGGTACAGACCCAGCGCGCCTGCGCCTCTCGAGGCGACCGCTGCCGGAGGGACGAGCCGGGGGAGCGGGGGTGTGTGGCAGCACCCGCTGCCCCCCCGGCACCCGCTGCCCCCCGGCGCCCGCCCGCTCTGGGGCAGAACCCGCAGCAGCCGCCGTTGTTCCCAGCGCGAGCAGGGCTGGGTGCGGAGCGGCGCTTCCCTGCTCCTGGGCGTCTGTGCTCACGCAGGGCAGTGACCGTGGCTGCGTCCCCCACGGTTCTGGACACGTCACAGGCAACACGCTTCTCCAGTAGCGCAGGGGCTGTTTAACATACGTACATATGTAACTTTTTTCAGGTTTCTTGAAGGAGGGCTGTGAGCTCATCAATGAAGCCTTAAACTTGTTCAACAATGTGTATGGTGCTATGCATGTAGAAATCTGTGCCTGCCTGAGGCTGCTGGCTCGTCTCAACTACATCATGGGGGATTATTCAGAGGTGAGCAGGGGCTCGCGCAGGGGTGCTGAGTCCCTGCGTTCCCTCCCCAGGCCTGCTGGCTCAAGTGTGCAGCACTGTGCCACTTGCTCTTGGGTCTTCTGTTCTGTTTAGGCCTTAAGTAATCAGCAGAAAGCGGTGCTAATGAGCGAGAGGGTCCTGGGCATTGAACACCCCAACACGATTCAAGAATACGTGAGTACAGGGTGCTGGGGAGCAGCAGCTCCTCGTGTGTCCACCCCGAGTCTGTGGGCTTTGAGTCGTGTCTGTGTCTAGAGAACAGTTGCTGCTCTCCTTCCTTCTGTAGCGTTCTTCCCAAAATCCTCCACTTTCATCATAGGTTCTGTATTGTATGATTTTTGTGAACTGGATACCTAAGCATGTGCATTATAAGCATCCTGTGTGGTCAGTATTGGTCCTTAGTTTAGAATTTTGGGGTTTGTCTGCTGAATGTTTATTTATAATAATTAATTTTGCTGGCTTTTGCCATGGGCTCCTGTCAAAAACAATGAAGGAGCAAGAAACCCTCCAAAAGCACAGTTTGAATTTGAAATGTTCCGTGAGGGGCGTGAGAGAAACTGAACTGCAACACTTAGCAGCTCCCTCAGCACCGTGTGTGTGATACCTCGGCGGAGCTGGAGAGCAGCCAGCAGAGTTGAAGTTTCCTGAGGGGCTGAAATCCTTTTTAACCATAAAGGAAAACCTTTTATTCGTGTGAAGCTGAGGAAGGGAGTAGAAAGGAGAGATTAGTTTGCATTACAGCGTGGCAAGTAAAAACCATTAATGCTGGATTACTTCTTTTGTTACAGATGCACCTTGCTCTGTACTGCTTTGCAAACAGCCAGCTCTCCACGGCACTCAACTTGCTGTACCGTGCACGCTACCTCATGCTGTTGGTATTTGGGGAGGATCACCCAGAAATGGCACTCTTAGATGTGAGTAATCTTGTAGAGTTTCTAATCCCTAAGAAACTCCCGGACTCTGTTTGTGTTGCCCTTGCATGAAGTGGAGAGAGTTCTTCCCTCTCTGGTCAGGCCGTTGGAGCGGAGCTCGCGGGGGCAGAACCGGCTCCTGCCGTGTGCCGCGGAGCGACCGCGGGCAGCGCTGCTGCGGCCCGTCCGCCAGAACGCCCGCCTGGGCCTGGGGGTAACGGCGTAACGGCGGCGTGTGAACCCACCTCTGACCGCCCGCCTGGGCCTGGGGGTAACGGCGTAACGGCGGCGTGTGAACCCGCCTCTCTGGGGTTACGCGGCGTAACGGCGGCGTGTGAACCCGCCTCTCTGGGGTTACACGGCGTAAGGGCGTGCTGTGAACCCGCCTCTCTGACCGCCCGCCTCTCTGCAGAACAACATCGGCTTGGTGCTCCACGGCGTGATGGAGTACGACCTGTCCCTGCGCTTCCTGGAGAACGCGCTGGCCATCAGCTCCAAGTACCACGGCTCCAAGTCTTTGAAAGTTGCACTAAGGTGAGGAGGGCAGAGTGTGCGCTGGGAGGGATCGTCCAGCTGTGTCCAGCTGTGTCCTGTTGCATTAGAGATTCAGTCTCGGCCCAGCTGTTGGACTCTGCTGGGCTGTGTGAGTCAAGAAAGACAGAGATCCCTTGTTCTTAAAGGTAATTGTGGGATCTGCTGTGATGCTGGTTGCCCCAAAAACCTATCAAGGTGACCCTGGTTCTTGTGGACTCTCAGGTGAAAAACACATGTGGCAAGTGAAGGTTGGAGAGTGAGGCTCATGTAATTATACTGGGAGACCAGGACGATATGTAAACACTCGTATGTAATTGTTCTAGCCCTCAGGGAGCTATCTTTGAGAAGCATATAATTTGCTTTTGTCCTTTACCATAAAGCCTTGTATTTGAATAAAATACTGAGCGGCTCCCTTGTGTTTCCAAGGGAGCTGGGAGCGGACGGCACCTGTGGGACCTGCTCCGAACACGCTGCAGGACGGGCCCGCTCCTCAGTGCTGCTCCCGCACCGTGCCGCTCCCGCACCGCAACCCACCGGTGCTTTGGCAGGGTGAAAACAAATCTTACGAAGCACCCACAGCACTTGATGGATATGCATTCTGTGGAAGCATCTTGCCTTCCCTGGGCAGCACTGGGATGCCTGATGAGATTCCCAGCCTCCCCAGGGACGTGCGTCCCGTTCCAGGAACACCAGGGGAGCGAAGCCCAGGCCAAGCCTGTTCTCCCGGCTGGAGGGCGCCCGCCGACTGGGGTCCCCGCTCTGCCACTGTTTGCTGGTTGTTTCTGTGCTGAAAGGCTTTTTAATTTTTCTGTGAATAATCAAGTCATTCATACGTTTGCTTTCTAACAAGCAGAAATACCTTTTCTGAAGGGGAAGGTTTCTGGCTGTGTCCTTCTCCAGTTAACAAAGCTGTCCCCAAGATGGGCCCCTGGATGTGCTGCTCCACTCAGCTTTCCTGGGTGCAGGAGGAGAAAATCCCCAGTTCAGTCTTTATTTCTGTAGGTCACTTCTCAGCATTTCAACAAAAATGCAGCTGAAATCAGTGTAGGACATGAATCCCCAGATGGAGTGGGGAGAAGCAGCGATAGGGGTGCGGTATGCAGAGCCCGGATCCGCCTCCTCGGACACCGGCCCACACGTGGTTATGCCGAAGTCGCGCTTGCTGTAGTGCTGAAATGTTTCTCCTTCATTCATGTACCTCTCAACCCTTTTCCTTCCCTCAGCCACCACCTGGTAGCCCGAGTGTACGAGAGCAAAGCGGAGTTCCGCTCGGCGCTGCAGCACGAGAAGGAGGGCTACACCATCTACAAGAACCAGGTGAGGAGCTGCCGCGGTCACACAGCTCGGAGCAGACGCTGGAGAGTCCGCTCTCTAGGGATGGGGCAGAGCTGCTGCCCTGTACAATAATGGACCGGATTTTATGCCAAAAGTCTTCAAATAGCCTTGCTGCAAGTTGGTTCTTGCCAGACTCCTGTCCACGGACAGAAACTCATGTTGGTGGTGGGGCCCCACGTTCCCACGGGCCACTGAGAGAGCTGCTCTGTTCTCCCCACGTTTTGCGCCGCCTGTCTGTGAAATACCCGATCCAAGCGAGTTCGGCGGTTGGGCTGTTCGTGGGCAATGCGTTCTCCTGCACGGAGAAGCTCCGGCATCGGCCCGGGCTCTGTCTGAGCACGTCTGCCGCCGTGCGCGGTGACTCAGCGCCGTGGCACCGGCTGAGCGCACGGCCTGCTGGGGGGATGCTGCTCACCCGGCAGACGTGCTCCGACTTGATGGAAACGTGTCCTGTTGATAATAAGGCTCCTAGAGAATTTTTTTGCTTTGTTTTTTGGATGCCAAGGCAGGTGAAATCCAGTTCTGATGAGTTTCAGTAGGGATGTCGAGCCAGCAGAGACGCAGAGTGCACCCTGGTTTGGGTCCTGTTCTGTTTTGTAATGTTGTATGTTTTCTTTCCTTTTCCAATCAGCTTGGAGAACACCATGAAAAGACCAAAGAGAGCTCTGAGTACTTGAAATACCTGACTCAGCAAGCCGTCGCTCTTCAACGCACAATGAACGAGATTTACAAGAATGGCTCCAACGCCAACATCATGCCGCTCAAGGTAACCTTGTGCAACGCGAGCCATGGAGAGTGTGCTGTGAAGGCGGAGGTTTGTGTCGAGCTGCTCCCGAAGGCCACGCGTGTGCGGGATGCAGGAGGTCTCTGACCCGGCGCAGACTGAACAGTTTTCCCCTCGGTTCTGGATGCGGCTCTTTCTCCTGAGCTCGGGCAGTTGAGCGCAGCCAATGGGGCAGGGGAGGTCGGTGGGGATGCGGGGGGCAGGTGGCGGTGCGGGAGCCGGGGACACCCCTGCACAGTCCTGCCGCTCTGCTGACTCACTGGCTGCAGGCAGGTTGCTCAACCCAAAGTACTTCAGTTTCCTCATACTAAAAAATGCCATCATCTTGCACCAGGTGCTTTGTTCTCCTTCCAAGGATTGTGTGTGCAGGGAGCAGAGCGGCGCGGGGGGCCCTGCCCTGCCGGCTGCGGGGCAGGAGCGGATGCGGCCTCTTGGGCCCGGCCCCACTGCTCTGGTCTGTGCTCCGGCAGATCTCAGCAGCCCGGCTGCGGCACGGCCAGGGGAGCAGCGCTGGCCCGGGCGCTGGGGCTGTGTCCCCGCGGGCTGTGTCCCCGCGGCTGCCGTTGGTAACTGGTGTCTGGATTTGGTAAGGAGCTCTGGGTTGTGCTCTCTGGTTTTGACTTGTAGAACTGTGTTTTCTCTTGTGCTGTAGTTCACAGCTCCCAGTATGGCCAGTGTCCTGGAGCAGCTCAACATTATCAACGGAATTCTCTTCATTCCACTAAGGTAGAGTGATACCCCTGTGCGCTGTGCCCTCGAAAGCAAGTAGTCTTTTTGTATTACCTTTGTTCCTGAGAAAGCATAACCCTGTGCTTCCCACTGCATTAAGAGCCACTGATGATGATCATCAAGACCACTATAAACAGCAGTACTCTTAATTTTTTTCTTTTCATTTATTATAAATTGTCCCTAGAGCTGAAAATTTTATTGAGGCTGAGACCGTATTCTTCCCTTGCTATAAAAATCCGCGATGGTAGAAGTTGTCCAGCAGCAGCTGGAGGCTGACTGGCCACAGACACGGTGTCACCTCCCTGCCTGTCCCCAGTAGCCACCGAGGGGTCACGTCACAGTGCCCCTTGGTTCAAACGAGCACTGAGCCTGGCTCTGGGAGCACGTCCCGTTCTGCTGAATGCGACCTTGTCCCGGTGCTTCACACAACCTCAGGCTGGTCTAACATTTGTTACCCTTCCTGGTTCCCCTTCAGCCAAAAAGACTTGGAGAACCTTAAAGCAGAGGTGCAGCGACGCCAGCAGCTCCAAGAAAGCATAAAAAGTGGTGACCAGCTGGAAGCAGAGGACAAAGCTGTGGAGGAGAAAGAGGCTGAGCCAAGCATGCCTTCTGCTGTGATCCCCTTAACACAGAGCTCCGCTTAATGTGTACCTCGCTTAAAAAACAAAAAAGTTTAAACCCTTTTCTGAGCCTGGGCCAGGGTCTCGGGTGCCCCTGGAGCAGCTCCTCCTCTTTTGACAATGTTATTGCACTGGTACAATTAATACACAATGCAAAGAACTAATCTGAGAAATGTAATCTGTCTGCCTGAGCTTGTGTGTGCCACGCGCGGGGACGGTGGCCGGGCGCGGCAGCGACCGGGCCGCTGCGCCTGCGCCTGCGTGTACGTGTCGTGCGATCTCATCACTTATTTCTACCTTGTACATATGAATTCCAGATGAACTGTCTCGAGGTATGTAACATTTCTCAGGTCATTTTTATGTTGACTAAGGACACTGCTTTGCTAAAACAGTACAAAACCAGCCCCATCCACTGCTCAGTGTTCTTGTGAAATGCGGATTCCAAGCCAAAAGGTTGATTTTCCCCCAGTCGGTATCCCGGTTTGTGAGAACCACGCGGCCATATTTGTGTCACTCAGACGACTGAAGCCTGTAACCCGTGTGTAAGTGGGGGATGTACAGCATTTTCTACATCAGGATATAGCCATTGGATTCTTTTAACCATTTTTCTACTTTTGGTTGGCAGTTTTGCAATTCAGTGGGGTTTTGTAACGTTCACATTCTAATTTTCAAGGTAAAGATATAGATAGAGAGAGATATATATATATAGATATATGAATGATACTCACAGTTCCACCTCTCTGCTCTGCTTGCAGCTGAGAGTACCTTAGGATACTGTATCCAAAGAGTGAGGGCTTGCTGTTTAAAAAGCGCACAACTTCATTGCAATGGAAACCCCAGTGCCTGGGAGCGCCTGGGAACGCCACCACTGACCCGCAATACTGAGCGGGAGCTCCTGGCCCTGTTAAAAGAGGGGGAGGAAAGTCAGAACCAACAGGGACTCGATCCCATGTGCAAGAGCAGTTGTGACCCCGAGCTGATGGACTTCAGCCTGAGGGACAAGTTGAGCCAGCTCAGCCAGGACTTTCCCACAACCTGAAATTACTGGGCTGAGGGAAAAGGGTTTAAATAAAAACTAACAATTCCCACAGCACTGAAACCTATGGCTAGTATCTTAACTCTTTTTGCACACTGGTTTTGAGGTTGTTGCCAGGGAGCTTCCATTGCTGGTGATGGACGTTACTGACATGGCAGATGCCACTGAATGAACCCTGGTGTCCCCTCCCTGTCACGGGGTCCCGTGGTGGGCATGGGGCCAGGCCGGGGTGCCGACAGAGCTGAATGTCCTTTTCCCAAGCAGATCAAGCTGTAGAACAAGGCGCTACGGTGCGCAGCTGGCACGGTCTGTCCCTCTGTCGCGTTGTCTGTCTGTGCTAATTCGCGTTGCTTCTTTCACTGAGCTGCGGGAGGAATGAGCTGTCCCTGTGCGCCATGGCAGGAGCTGTGACTCGCTGGGGCCAGCGGGGAGCAGCCTCCAGGTTGCGAGCCATGACAAAGCAGGAGGAGTCAGTCCTTCCTGCAAAAGAACTCGCTCCTATTAGAAAAATTCTGAATTTCCTGGAAAGCAATCAATAAATGACTACAGTGCATCTTTCCTACAAGATTCTTCTTTTACTAGTGTCTTTCAGTCCATTAAAAGCTTTTTAAACTATTTTAGGTACTTTATGTATTGGTTTCTTTACGGTTTGGTGCGGGGGGTTGGGAGCAGGGCTGCGGCGCCGCCGGCTGTGCCCGTCACCGGCCGCACGCCGCAGGGTTTCACCAGCGCCGGCAGCGCCTGGCCCTGTTTGTGCAGCCGGCGCGGGTTGCACCGCTCTGCGCGCTCAGTCCCTCCCCGTGTCCGTGTCCGTCCGGGGCGGCTCAGCCGCTGCTCAGCCCGCAGCAGCGCCGGCCCTCGGCTGCTCCCGGGGGAGCTGCCGCTGCCCGAGGAAAACAACTGCGGCACATCAGTTCAGCGCAGGATGAGAACCACCAGCGACTTTGAAGGCCCCGCACAAATACACTGGGTTTATCCTCCTTGCGTTCTGTCCAGACTCAGGGAATCCCAGCACTCCATGTCATCACACACATCACACCATAAAAGCTACAGCTTCCTTCCAAGAAAACGCCACCAGTTAAACCTGAACTGCGTTCAGTGCTCGTGGTGTTCCGAGCAAAGCCCCGTCAGCTAAATACATCACCTTCCAACACTGGCCAAAATTCCTATACACTTAATTCCATATTCAACCTATTCTTTCATATTCAACATATTCTGCTGAGAAATGTTTTACCAGTGCTACATGGCAACAACTGCTGGGAATTCAATTCCAGCTCAGAAAGCTGCTCTCAGTGAGGCACTCGCTGCACCATCAGCAAGTCAAGTCAAAGGGAAAACAAAACTCCTCAGCTGCCCAGCCTTCCACGTCCCTCATCGCCGCCGTCTGACAAACCGGTCAGGTGCACGGGGCCTCCTCCCAAACCCACACCCTGACACAGCTCCGGCCCGGCCCCCAGACACCCCGCTCGCACCTCAGCTCCGGCACAGCACCCACTTCCATTGTTCTTCCCCAACAAAAGTCCCTCTCCCGCAGACGCCCACCCCAGCCCTGCCGCTGCGCCCAGGGACAAGCGCTCGGCTGCCAGCAGCGCGTTCCGCTGCCCCGCGTCACGGCCACGGCCCCGTCCTCGCCCTCACACCCGTGAAACGCACATTTCCAGCTCCCTGACCCGCTCGCAAGCAGCACTCAAGGCAATGAGGGCCAGACCACATGGAACACCAACAAACCAACAAACCACACACCAGCAGCCAACAGAAAGTCACCGCCACGGAACCACCGCTGCCCAGAGCCACCGGCTCCCCGCGTGGAGCCCAAGAGCTGAACAGCTGCACAGCTGGACCGGCCCCGCGGCGCTCACAGCGACACCGGCCTCGCACCCGCACCCTTCACAGCTACAGCAGCCACAAGAAGGGCGTGTGGGGCACAAGCTGAAGGGTGAAACACCAATAGATTTTTTCCAAAATAGTTTTAATTCTTGCATCCAAGGAAACAAAAACACATCTAGTTTTATATGCATTTAATAGTTTACCAATTGGTACAATAAGATTTTTTTAATATGCAGAAAACATGAATAAATTTTGTTTTACACAGTCTGAGAGCAACAAATCTTACTGTAAAACACAGAGCAGTATTATATACATTCCTTTACTGATTTTGTTTCTTTTTAAATGGTGTCAATAGCTTCAGTTAACTCCTACAGCCTGGGAACTGTTCTCTCCAATTGCAACCTCCAACAGCGTTCTTAGGAAATATTTGACGTTTGCCTTCATGTCAATGTCAGGATCAACTTCTAAAACGTGAAGGTTTTGCTAACTCATCTCAGAATGAAGGGGGAAGCCCGAGGGACAGGTAGGACAAGAAAGCAGCTACTTACATGACACAGTGGAAAGATAAAAAGGCCAGTTAAATCCAGTCGTGACTTGTAAATCCAGCTCACCCTTCCCCGCTCCCAGTGTGTTCATCCCTACGATTTACGCACCAGCTCTTGCCGGAAGATTCTCGGTACTATCTGTAGAACACACCAGACTGTACGCACAGCCGAGCAGCAAACAACTCATTCTAAGTGCGTTCTTCCTTCACTCAACTCAGTCATTTCTGTAATATTCAAATCATTAAAAGGATTACCAAGCCACCACTGTCTACAAAAACAAAGTATCATCTTTTCTTTTAAATAGCTTTCATGCGAGTCAAAAGCTATTTAAGAGTGCTATTATCAGGCAGGTCACAAGAAGCAGGAGGCGGCCGGGGGTGCCGGGGACCGAACCGCAGCCCCGCCGCGCTCCCCGCCCTCCCGCGCTACCAACTAGGGGTTCTCTTAATTAGTGCCCCGGGCACATCATTGGTCACACCATACACAAAAGCAGGACGGTTTTTAAAATCTTCTAAAGTGCAAGATGCTATAAAACATCAACTTCCAGATTATGTCTAAACCACAACAAATGCTGCACTTTCTAGAATGCATCTAAGACTTCCTGGGCACGGTCCGTCAGTGGCACTGGAATGTCTGGATTGCAGCCAGAGTCTCTATTGTCTATTTGGGAACACGGGCTGTGTTGCCATTTTTTAAGCGATGCCAATTTTGGTCAGGAAAGTGAGAAAGCAGCAGTGAACCTCTTAACCCTCTAATAAATTTAGCTTGTAACGCAAACCGGTAACCTCATTATTGTACTTGTTATCACAGGAAAGGCACAGGATCAGCCGACAGAAACCTTGCACCAGTGGCAGAGTTGAGCAGGGCTGGGCCAGGGAAGCTCCAAAGCCACCAACGGGGCTTCACCCTCTGACCCAGCGGGACCGTCCCTGAGATTATTCACTGCTTATTCGAGGAGAAGGTTGCAAACCGCATTGCAGAAGTACTTAGCAGAGCATTTCGCACGAGCAACTGAATGCTGCCATAACACGACTTCAGTTATCGTTTGTCCTGGGAAACGGCTGGATGCTACAGGGAAAAAATGCAGTAGACAGCTTCCGCTTAATAGGTACCTTTAATTTCTCATTCATGTTTAGGAATTATGTACATGAGTGTGGTTTACTTTATACTTAAATAAAGTTTATAGGTCCTATCGGGAGTTAAACAGGTGTTTTACTTTACAGTTGCAGATGCACCGAGGAATTTGCAGATGCACCACCTGTGTATCTGGAATTCTTGAATAGGACAAAGCAGCAAATTTTTCCAGTCCAAGCAGCTAACGAACAAAAAAAATACTTTATTTGTGCATGCTTAACTGCAGAAACACACACTGCAAGGTACACAACCCACCGCGTTTAGACGAGCCTGGACGCTCAAGCGGCTCCAAGGCCGCTCCCGCAGAGCCAGCCCAGCCAGCCCGCCCGGCCGCTCCCGCCTGACAGGGACACTTCTAAAAGCCATATGGAAACAGAACGGGTAAAACAGAGCACAAGGTCACCTGTTAAAACACCAGACTGGTACTTCATTGTATGGCAAATTTTCAAGTGGATTTTTAAAAGACCTGGTTAGTTTTATAAGTATTGTAATTCTTAGTTATCTACAATGGAATCTGTCACAAAAATGCTGATTAAAATACTAATTTATAATATTTTCTTTCACTTCAGATCAAAATATGTAACTTTAGGGATACGCAAATTAAAAACTGTATACACCAAACAACATAAATATTAATAACCAAGCCGGGCTAGTTTTGCCGATAGGATTTGGGTTCAGTTTTAAACGTTTACTTGAAAGCAACTTTCCCAGAGATGGACTTTGCTTTGTTGATGGGGTTTTGTTTTTTGCCTGTATCAATCTGTACCTGCCATCGGAATCTAATTCTCAAGGTATTTAGTGCTTTCGTTAAAGCATTTCAATACGTGTGCCACGGTATTTCTCACTCTGCAAACCCGGTAGGTTCTACTCAAGGTACGGATGACCTCGTTTGCAAAGGGTTTCCAAGGAGGCACTAAGGAAACCAAGAGGCTCTGGGAGCCCGAGCCCCTGGGGGGAGCGCCCGCGGCGCTGCTGGAACGGCACCGCGCGTCTCTGCAAACACAAAGCGAGAGCGGCTGGACTGTGGCGCTCAGGGGGAGCCCGAGCTCCAGTGGAACCAGATCGCCAAGTTCTAGTGGGATGGACAATGACTCCTGGAAGTTTGCCTAGCATAAAAACCCAAAAACCAAACAAACAAATTAAACTCCGCTTAACAGCACAGCTTAACCATCGATGACCAAATAAAAATAAATACATTTATCACATCAGCTGCTACTAAGATTTGTTGTCTTATTTCAGGTTTACAGTTAGTTATATAAATATTCCAACCCTTCGTGATAGGAGGCCAAAACAAGTGTATTCAGTTGATTTGGCAAATGTTTCATGACAAATATTCCAGAGTTAATTAATTTCCATTAATTACATATAAGGTTCAGAAGATTCTGAATTGCAGCCTTATTATCTAGTATTCTTAGAGAAGATTTATTAAGCACACTTAAGTGATGTTACATAGATACACATTTCTGAAAGAGCCCTACAAAACTTTCCCAAATGAGGTCACCAATTCAGGCACCAACAGACAGCAGAAAGAAAACCAGGTATAGTTATCCCACACAGAACGACACTGTCAACTATTCAGTTAAGTGCCCTATTCCAATTATCCAACTTCTGCCTTCTCCGGTCTGATGTGACCAATGCCAGCCCATGTTCTTAAACCTATGGTACTTCTAGACAACGTATGTAAATTTACAGTATACAATTTGGATTCACCATGCATGAATACTTTGTGTGTAACATTTAATAAGCTCAATCTACATCCAGAATAATTTACATGAAAGGACAATATTTATTTAAACAGAGCTCAATGGGTAACCATGGTATCTGAGTGCATCCAGAGGAAAGGGGTCAATGTGAATTCAATCAACGGCACTCCCACACTTTTACTGTTTGATCTACACTTCCAGTAACCACATACGGTGCCGTCTTGTGGAAATCTGTGAGGAAAGAAAAGCTTATGTTAAGAACGAATCCAAAACTTGAGGAGTTCCACTCGCACTGAATGTCATTACTTTTTAAAAAGATAATACCAGCTCCAAGACTAAACCGCAGAGCTCGTCACATGTCTAGTTTGGAAGGCAAACTCTCATGCTATAGTTTTGTAAAGCCTGCAAAGCCACATTCAGTGCAGTTCTAAAGGACTTTCATGGAAAAGAAATTCAGAGGACGCTGTAACAGAGAGAAGTCCAGAACATGGCAAACTGGTAAAAGCATTGGACACCACCAGAAGACAGGGCTTCATGTATTGATGTAGGAGGTGTAAAGGAGCCAGCAGCCAGGAAACCTGACTTTCTCCCTCTGCTGTAGACAGCACAGGCTGTGTGCTGCTATTGAAAACACGTGAAGTGTTTCTCAGGAGATTCCAAAATACTTCACGTATACAAATCCATTTTGGAGAAAGACCCAACAGAGAAGAGTGCAGAGCAAGGCCAGCTGTGGCGCACAGGGAGGGCCCGGTTCGTTCTGCGTTCGCTAGGGGAGGGGGAACAAACACCTTCCATTTCTTTTCTAACCGTTTTGCTTTGCTTCCTCCTCCCACCCTTTTCTTTCCCCCGGGCAAGCGTTTGCCATGCAGCGCCCCCGGATGCGCCCGCCCGCTGAAGGCTTCCAGAACACCCTGGCAGTTCACGGCCCCGTCCTGTGGGCAACGCAAGTGGAAAAACCCAGCACGCTCCAAATTCCTATCTGTCCTTATTTGATTCAAATACACACAGCACTAAACACTAAATCCTAAATGCGGACAGCTAGCCTGGTGCTCAAGTTCAGCTGGTGAACACATAGAAACCCGTATGTGCTTTGCAGTAGCACCGCAGAACAATACATACCCAAAGAGGTAACAAAGTGTTCGTGCGCATTGAGGGTTTTCATGCATCGTTTGTTCTTGAAGTCCCAGACACGTAGAGTCTTGTCATCAGCACAGCTCAAAATAAACTTTCCCCCAGAATGGAACAGAACGCCACGTACCCAGTTATCATGGCCCACCTTGTGCACAAGGAGAAATCAGTGAGCAGACGCGTGGTTTAAGGCTAAGCAACCTACAGCTGGTGCTACGGCAAACGGAGCGACTCCTCGCCCGCTCCCCAAGGACAGCGTTTAGCTTTCCCAGACCTAGCAGGACTCAAAGTTTATCTGCAGTTTCTATTATTACATCCATATCAGCTCTCCCGACAAGGCGAGTTCCTGTCCTTGAGGCACCCAACCAGCCGCCCAAGTGCGATCCGCAGCGGTGCTGCCCCCCCCAGCGCCAGCCCAGCCCCACAGCATGTTTTACAGAGACAAAATTCCAATGACTGTCGGCTACTCAGCTCAAACACTACACCACAGCACTCCTGCATTTACACTCTGAATTCTCAGATTATTAGTATTTAGCAACAACATGATCTGAAATCTTGAAGCCATTAAAGCTGTGTAGTCAAGCGTTCATCTTATTTCAATTGCTCTGGCTTCTCTTGAAAACAAACATGTAAGATAATTCATTCTGTTAAAACTGGTTTTACATGCACAGCTATGACCACCAGAAAAACACCGATGAACTTACAAGTGTCATAAGGCACATGCCAGTGCTAATGTCCCACATCTTAATGGTCTTGTCTCTGGATCCAGACAGCAGAAAAGGCCCAGGCTTGCCACTCTTCTTGGTCTACAGAAAATGATGTTGTAAGTTATGGCATAAACGAGGTGTGGGGGAAGAGGAGGGAGGAAGCAGATCCATTCTGAGTGCTGTTTCTTAGCAGAAAAATTACATCATATGACAGCTTACAGGTAACAAACACACAACACCAAAGCTGAGAGTCACCAGCGTTTTGTTACCAAGAGTAGGAGAAATAAATAAAAACTGAAAGGAATTAACCAATCCGTTACAAGAAACGTTTCTATGCCCTGCTGATGCACAAAGCCAAATAATACTTTGAATCCAGCCTTGCCTACTGCAAGATACCCTCTCCTAATAGCAGACGCTGTTCAAGTAGGGCCAGACACCCCCAGGCAAAAGCGTATGAAGCTGACATACCTTTGTGTCCTCATCTTCGCAAAAAGTCATGAAGCAAGTCTAAGAATTTTTGAAAAGTTCCTACCCTGAACTGATTTCAACTTGTAACCATGCAAAGTGTGAAAGAGACTTAGTTCTCAGAACGTGCAACGTTTCAACTGGGAAGTCAGCACTGACTTGCTGCTTGAGGAAAGCCGAGTATGTGACTGGTGCACAGGGCTGATCAGACAGCAGAGGGCAGGGGAGACACCGCTCCAGCTAATTACCACTGCAAGAGCAAGCGAACATCTGGAATTCAGTTTTAATTACTTCTCAATAAAAGATTATAAGGACCTTTTAAGGATGCAAGTAAAATTTGACTGAACCAATCTGTAAAATCCATCACTAGGTAAGTCCCTGTCTTCAGTGTGTCTGCTTTTCCCCTTGGGTATTTGTGTCTTTTTTGAGGGAGAGGGCAAGGCAGAAATGCTTGGGAAAAGGATGTTTTCCTGTATCATTAACTTTGTACGCCAAGACATGGCAACAAAAGGTTAATTCCAGCACAGCGCATCCAAGGCAGCTTCATTTCTGCATTCTGACTCCCTACATCCCCGCACACCCTTCAGCCGCTGAGCATCCTTAGAACCTTCCCACGATGCCGGACGAGCTCCTTTCCACATCTCTGTGCTGAAACCTGTGAAAGCATCTCACTCCCAACCAGAGCGTCGCCCAAGCTCCCTTCATTAGAGCAAAGGTCGGGTGCTACAGTTAAACACAAAAGCACGGCTGCTGCGCAGCCAGGATGGGGACGAACAGTTCACCAGGTACACTCAGCAAAAACCACTCATACACCTGCTACGTCTGACCAGCACTTCAGAACAAAGCTTAGTTGTTCTAAATACTCTCCAGTAAGTTCTATATAGAGCGCAGACACAAATCTTACTGTGTGTGCTTATTTGTTGGCACTGCAAACATTACCTCTGATCCCGTAGCTTCTGATATGGTGGAGTAGGAGCTCTCAGGAGCCCAGGAAATGCATTCTACCACGTGCTCGTGCTCCCGCAGCTCAGCTTTGCATTCCTTCGTCGCTACCACCCAAACACGCACTGTCTGGTCGTTAGAACAACTGGCAATTAAGGTGCCATCCTGGTTAGGCCTCACCATGCGCACCCATTCTCTGTGACCCGTGAAAGTCTTCACACAGTAACTATACAGAAAAGAGAAATACAGCATGAGTCAGTTACCACTGCAATAAAGCAGCCTCCTCTCACGCTCCCTTTAAACCCCTGGTTAACCACTGAATTCATATTCCTACCCGGTCCCGAGTCCCCGTGTTCTACCCCCATAGCTTCCAGAAAGATAAAGCCAGTTAATTAGTTGCCACTAAAACCTAAACCCCTGTGCTTAATGACTTAGGGCAGAATCCTTAAGTGAATTACTCTAATGGGTAGAATCTCGTACCTCAATTCAAATAAAGTTTGCTGGCACTCAGGAATTATGTGGCCCATTTCCTACAAACAGCGGTTGCCGCTTGTTTTGTGTGGGTACTGCTGTTTAGCCAGAAGTGCACTTACCCTGTCTGGACTTCCCACATTTTGATAGTTTTATCCCTTGAGGCAGAAACTATATGATCTCCATTGGGCATGATGGCTACTGAAGAAACATTATGGTCATGACCTAAAAACAAAATCAACCTTTTATTAAGTGGCACTGTAACAGTTTTTACTGAGCACACAGGACTTGCTATTCATTCCTCTTAGGCAAGCAGCTACAGCAGCAGTGCGTGTTTTATGGAGTCATCTTTACATGTAAACTTGAGGTTTTAAGAAGAACACAACACAACTGCTCTTCACTTGACAGTCTAAATCAACTCCCTTTCCACCTTACCATGCATAGTTCTGATGCACTCAAAGCCCTGGAAATCCCATAGCTTGATGGTCATGTCAGCAGAACAGGAGGCCAGCAGTTTGCCAGTGTGGTCAAAGGAAATATCCTGCACAGAGTCCGTGTGCCCCTTCAGGGTCCGCTCAAAGTCTCCTGTCTCGTAATCCCACACCTGGCAAGCCAACAGAAAACCTGTTAACAGCAACCTATTACTCTTTGTATTCTCCAGCCTTACATTTGCACTCTGCAGGCCAGTCTGGCACCTCATTCAATAATTAATTGAGCAAGAGACAAAGGCAGCCCCCAAAAGCCTAACAGCATAGAAAAAATGCATTCTTCTTATCTTATTTTGTTACTTAAAAATTAACTGAATTCATGTGTCTTTAAAACTGTTTTTCACCTAACTTAAAGCATTACAGACACAGCAGGAAAGCAAGTTCCATTGTATCTAAAAGTCTTAACACCCGATACCCTTAAAAATAAGGATCACTTTAGAAAACACTGGACAGAACGAATCCACTCGGTACAGGCTGTTTTCCCCCATCCCTTTCTCCACAGCCACACAGCCCATATACAGCCCATTTCCCGGGGGGAAGAGCATCTCTGCCGAGCCCGCCCAGCTCCAGGATCCCCTGGAGCAAACACTCTGGATACTAAAGAGCAATATTCAGAATGCACTGAAGAGTCTGCTATGTACGCATTAGTTGATTACAGAATTTGTCAGCGTTAAAATAAACATTTGCAGTTAATTACTGCAAGTTGGCATGAAGTCTCCCATTGTCACCTCCTAATTAAGCCACTCTTCTATCATTTAACCACAAACAAAAGCCTTTGAAATGAAACAACCTACAGATTTTATTGTGTCTCTCTCAAGCACAAAATTAGAGATTTTTTTTTTAAATTATATCCTAAAAAACCTCCGATAAACCCAAACGAACCAACAAAAAGAATCCATAATTCCCACAGACTGCAATCACTGGGAACGCAGCAGTCAGAAATGAAGCCATCTAGCTGGACTGCAAGAATAAGGAAATCCACGTGGCTTGTAAGAGGGAGCTCACGGGGCTGCTCTGAGATGTCACGCACAGAGCCGCCCGGGCTCAGCGGGCCCTGGACCAGCCTCCAGCCGTGTGTTCCGGCCTGCTGCAGAACACCCCGCCCAGAGCTCCTCACCGGCTGCAGCGGGCGCTGGACCAGCCCCGGAGCCGTGTGTTCCAGCCTGCTGCAGAACACCCCGCCCAGAGCTCCTCACCAGCTGCGGCGGGCTGGCGCTTTATCTCACCTTTCCCCAACAATCCTTCATTCTCTCCAGTCTCTAAATCCACATTAGCTTATATTTTTTTCCTCAAGTCAAAGGGCAGTAAAATACTCTTGAAGATAATAACTGGACCAGCATAAAACTAAAATCTGTAGATTACACAGGCCATCATACTTGAAAGAACTGTCCCTACCAAAGCTAAAGCAGAATCTGAAACAATCTTCCATCAGCACAAGGCGCCCCCAGCTTGAAGCACTGATGTTACGTATTACACACCCTGACTCCATAGTTTAATTCTCTGCAGCAAACACATACCTTTATTGTGGCATCCTCTGAAGCAGAGACCATAACACTGAAAACTGGATGGAAAATGACTCGAGTGACAGGACTCCTGTGTCCACTCAACGCGTACTTCTCTGGAGGACGAGGAATCCACTCTTTAGGGTCTCGTTTCTGACCGAGAGGGCCACCTGATGTGAATTCTTCCTTAGCTTCATTCAGCTTCGATTCTAATTCCATTACCTAAGTTTATGAATTTTAAAGAGACCATTAATTTCTAGTTTTATACCAAGATGAGTTCACCTTCACTCATTAATAATCCAACCACCAACTGGCTCCCAAACTCACAGTAAAGCAAAAATTGCACGGATTCAAACTGATCACCAACATTCAATAGTGTCACTAATTCCAAAAAGCAAACCTAACTTGATCATTTATCGTTTATTCTTCTCCAACTTCCCAAATATTCTGACAGGAAAAAACGTTCTACAACAGCAGGTTCATTCAAACACTGTACAAATACATTAGAGCTACTATTCGACAGGCTGCTGAAGGAGGTTGTGTGAACAATCGGAACGCTACTACCGCAATAATTTTGTGTGTCCCCGAGACAGCACGCACGTTAACCAACAGTAACAAAAGCCTAGCTACATTAACCTTCACAAGAGGTAGGTCTTCATTGTCAGGGCACTGTGATCTGTTGTTGTTGCTTTTAACGTGCTCTAGATCCACTGAAGCATTACTAAAAAGAGTTTTGTGCTGTGCGTGTGCAAGACAATCGCTCTGATGCGCTGCAGTGAAAGGCTCCTTCCCTTAACACCACGAGCAGACTGGCAGCCCGGGTTTTTACCTCTGTCTAAGCAGGCGAGGCCCTGCAGCCATTCAGCCGCTGCACCCCCTGGCTTAGGGCAGCCCCCTCCTCCCGGCCCAGACTGCGCTGCAACCCAGAGACCCAGCCAAGAGCCTCAGGAAGACACGCGGAGGACGTCTCTGCTGGCACCGACAGCCGAAACCACGCTGGAGAAAATGTTTTGTCTATTTTCCCAACTCAAGTCCTCAGATTATCTTTGAGGCATCACTTTCTAAACCCTGCATTTGTCTGACAAGGAAAATACGTAACAATCTGCTCAGACATGAACATTTGCTTTCACTGGTAACTTTTCATACAAGTAAATCCATCAGACCTCCATTTACCTTCTTTTGTAATCGTATAACAGATGTCCATTTTTTTTCCAGAAGTCCAGCATACTTCTTATCTAACTCTTCATTCTGAGGAAGAGAAGCGTTTAAATAAATCAGCAGTTTTATGTCTAAAGCCTGGGGAAGTGTTTCTTCAAAGACAGCATCAACAGCTTGTTTTAATACAAATCCCTTGACCACGGAAAGAGGAATTCAAGCAAAAGACGATAATCAGTTTTCCTAGTTAAACAGAACAACTCCACTTCAAATGTTTATAGCTGCAATTTACATAAACAGAATAGAGGAAAACATTTTAAAATATGATTTTTAATGAAAAACATTGCAGCGGTACAGATTAAGGATGCCAGACTCTGCAAATATATCCAAAATCTAGGACTAAGCTGTTATCTGTGTTGTTTTCTATCTTCATTACATGAAAGATTGTTAAAGTGCTCTGCATAGCTGAGAATGTTGTGTCGTGTTTTGTGACAGGATCCTTATGAAAAGTATCCGCGGGCAGCACTTGTTGACTTCAAGGATCAAGTTATATAGAACTGGCGATTTACTGAAGTAATTTCTGCCTTTAACTTTTTGTTGGTCACTTCACTAGAGCCCTGTCCAATTTTGTGCAAGAAAGTCACATGGAATGTGTAGCAACTGCATCTTCATTTCTCTCAGGACCACCTGGCCTATCCAGATCACTTTTCCACCCTTGGGAAGAGAAGGCTTAATTAGGCTGACAGACAAGGCAGATAAGGGAATGGTATTAGGCTTTTCAGTTTTAAGTCTGGTATTGCAATTTGTCATTTCTACTTATTTATTAGATACTGGAAGCAGATGGGAGAAATTAAGTAAAACTTCAAGCATTTTGGAAAAAGAACTATGCAAGATTTCGAACAGAAAAAGGTGAGGATTTATCACAAGTCAGCACGTTACTCAATCAGGTGTCTTCAGAGAAACCCAGGGGAAACACAGACCTCCTGTGCTAGTAAGTGACAGTTTTAAAATGGTACCAAGAATCATGACCCAAAGGCAAGAGAATTAAGTTGCAAGGAACGACTGGTCTAAGTCACAGCATCCATGCAGGCTAACAAAACAGAGCTGCTTACCAGACCTGAGCACCTCACATTGACTACGTAGGCTTGCCCTCCTACTTCACCCTTACCCAACCGGTATGCAACAGTTTATCAGGCAACCATTTCAGTACTGACCAGCTCCAATACAAAACAGATTTGCACCATCTGCTCGGTCTGACAAAAGCATTCCTGTTTTGTCTTCCACCATGTGAAGTCAGCCTCCAAAGCTGCGTGTTCTCACACCACTGCAGCCTGCTTACAGGAGAACAGCCTTCAGCCTTCCGATCACAAGAACAAGCACAGCTAAGGAAATGAGCTACACGGAGGGCAGAGGGGGATGGACACAACAGCAGGAAACAGAAATCAAATGTGCTGAAGTTAGACTCTTTCTTCTGAACATTAACCAGGAATGGCAGAGGTTGGAAAGGTCCTCCCGAGATCACGAGTGCAAAGCCGCTGCTCAAAGCAGGGCCAGCAGGAGCAGCCTGCCCAGGCCTCCAGGAGGCTCCCAGCATCTCCAGGGACACACTCCGCACCCCTCTGGCCAACCGATTCCAGCATCTACCCCTCGCACAGGAAATCACTATCTGTGTTCAGCTGGGACTGCCTGTGTGTGAGGTTCTGTCCGCTGGCTCTGTCCTGTCACCAGCAGCACAGCAGAGTCCAGCTAAGTCGTTACTGAAGATAAAGGGAAGAGTCTTGCTCAGAAATCGCCAAGTCGTCCAATGATTATTTTTCAATTTTATGCTAAGGCAACATGCCATGTGAGTTTATCACCTCCAGTTCTGAAACCGCATGAGCTAATAAGTAGATAACGTACATGTTCAGAATGGATGTCAATGCCATAAAATCATGGATTCTTTACTTAAAATACAGGTAAAAAATCTTGCTTGAACTTACCACATCTAACTCAGCTTCCTTTTTAAAGACCGAATATGCCTCTTCATAGCCATTAGACCGAAGGTAATCTGCTATTGCTCGATTTCTGAAAAACAAAGAACAGGATCTTCAGACACAATTCTGAATAAAAGACCAGAAGAATTGCTTCAGATCTTCTAGATTTTTAAAACAGCATGATCAACACCTAGGTCTCCAATGCAGGACAACTCCCAGGGTTATGAGGTTTGTTAAAAGCTCAAGCAAACTTTATAAATACAATTGGCGAACGGATTTTGCTTCAAGATGTCAATAGCAGGACACACATTCTATTTTAGGTTTGGTGAAGACGTTTTTATTGTTGTTTTGCTTTGTGTTTGTTTCTCCTTTTAAGTTACCAAACACTGAAGTAGCATGAATATACTTAGCAATCTGTATTGCACATAAACCCCACAGCAGACACAAAAGTAACAACCATACCTACATATTAAAGCTGTGGCTTTACATTTAAAGGGAAACTATTTGGGGTAAAACAGTTTAGGGTAAAAAATTTTACTTCAGTTGAACTTGACTAAACTGCTCAGTTTAAGAGAACAAGTCTTGCACCATTTCACAATTCTATTACCATATACCAGCGGTTGTATCAAAAAAATAAAAGCGCAGAGATCTAAACCATAATACACAGTCCTTGATCAGCACCTGAGCAGAGCCACTCTGCAAAATCTATCTGGAAACAAAGGTTAGTATTGAAGTGTAATGAAAATGCAACATAAACTTAAAAATAACTCTTCCTTACAGTTCATCTCGTTGTCTCTGTGACAGCACCATGGTGGCTGTGATGTCAGGTTAACGTGATTCAGCACTGGCTGCCTCCTCAAGACCTGGAGTCTTTGGAACCCGGATCTACAATTCACTCTGCCACCGAGTGGCTTCAATCCAAAGTATTTTTCCAGATGTGGAATCCAATAGGAAATCCAGAGGCATTCAACACAGAAGATTCAATCCATCTAGAAGGCAGAGAAAGGGACACTATTAATTTCCTGTAAATAAGCATTCGGTCACTCTGGACTGACAGGAAGATTTCTGTGCTCAGACTGTGCCCTGACAGCACATCTCCGGCCGGACTGAGCAGCCTGCAGAGACCTGAACACTCTACTCCCCATCTTCCCACCGTTACTCCTTCAAGAAACAGAGGCTGAAGGAGCCACCTCCAGCCACAATCCGCTTCTACTGGGGAGGCAACTCCGTCTTACTTGCACGTGCTGGAAAGAGCTCAGGCCCGCTGGAAACAGCCCAGTTTTTGCACTCCCTGCTCCTATCAAAAAGCTGCCCCTCAAATCCCCCATCCTTCTGCTACATTTCTTTATCTTCTCTAGATTTCTCTCTTCTTCAAAGTAAACCCAGCGAGGTTCCCTCAGTTAATGTTCACCGCATGCTAGAGATCAGCTCGCGCTCTCCTACATCCTTCAGGCTTTGGGGGAGTTTAAGGAAAGAAGAGCAGCTTCCAGCAGGGCCTCGTGCAGATGCTCCGGCACAGAGCGCCGGGCCCAAGGGCATCCAGGCACCCTCAGTTTGTCACTGTAGCTGTAAGCAACACCACCATGAAAACAGATGAAGCTGGCACCTCTTGCACACCTGATAAGAGTCTGTCTATAAAACATGATTTACTCAAGCCGTGAAGCAAGTCTGACCAACCAGCTTTTAGCAACGCGATAAACTGAACACGACAATAGCCAAAGACCGAGGCAACGGTAGTTGGGTTTGTGAACTTGCTACCGACTCCTTCAGGAAGCACAAGTTCCCACCGCCTGTCCCCAGACATGCAGGTACACCAGGTTCACTACACAAGTTAGACAGCAGTTTTGGTAAGGAGCTAGTTTCAAACAAAAGCCTTCCTTACATAAAAAAAATGAAGAAAATTCTAAGCTTGTATCATTAATGCCTACTTATCCATCACAGGGGATCAGGAGCTTGTTTCTAAACCTATCTAGACTCTGCTGTCTGCTTCAAAATAAGCTTAAGCTTGTGCTTCATTGCTGGTGGATTTTCCATCTCAAGTGCTGTACACAATACTGCACTGCAAGCCCTTCAGGACAGGAGCACTCCAAAGAGGCACGACATTATTTCGTTAGTTTGACATCTTCCCTAACAGCTATTTCAGAAACAATTCAGCTGAAAACTGATACACAGGCTGCATCAATTCAGAGAAGAGAAGCAAATGTTTCACTTATTCTTGCCATATACCTTGCTTTCCACTACATGTAAAGAGACAACTGGTTTTCAACAGATGCATCTTGCTCACTACACAGTAGGAGTATCACATACAAATTAAAGGAAATGTAGTTAATATTGAAAAAAGAATCTACTGAAATGATCAGAAGAAGTGCCCTCTAGAGGGCAATGCTGCCATAAATCTAAGTACTGAAAAATACAGGCTTATAATGGCTGAACCTCTGCATTTCTCTGTGAACACAGCAACACTTTCAGTAGTGATGAACGCCTTGTAAATCCAGCGTTGGTGCAATAACTCCAGTAAAAACCGTCATCCCATATTGCATCAATTTTGTCACTGCAGCCAGGAGATGCAACTATAGCAGTCGCCTCAAAACAACAGCGGCTGTGTTGATAAGGCGATCTTCGACACGTCATCTAGTTAGAAAGGCATTTTTCCCCCTCAAATGCACAGTAACCCCAAGCTCTCCTCCTGTCCCCCAAACAGGGCACAAGCCCTGGCTGGCTCCAGCGCTCTGACCGAGCTGCTACCAGAGACACATCTCAGAGCTCCATCAACAGCCAAAGGGCACAGCAGCATTCCTGCTACCAGCAAATTACAGCTGATCCACAGTAACTTCCCAATCACTGACCTACAGCACCCCACTTCTCTGGAAAGTGTCTGTTCCAAGCACCCTTTTCAGTATTCCTGACTTTTTAGCTACAAAGACACCTGACTATAGAGCCAAGTATTTTTAGGGCAGCTTCCTTCATATACATCCTTTAACAAAGGACGAAACAAAAAGAACAAAAACAAACAGGAAAAAAAATCCAGAAACAAAAAAACCCCACCCAAGCAAAAATGCCAAAGAAAGAAAAAGCCCAAAGGATCCAAGCGTAACGACACACCTGTGCTGCTTTTAGGAACAGCAGAGGACGGATGAATACTGCCCATGTGCACTGCCTTCTCCGCAGCCAGAGGAGGCTTTGTGACACACAAACCCCAGCAGAGCCAGACTAACCAGTCCTCCCCATCGCCTGTCGGGTCAGTCACCACCACGTTACACACGCCTGCAAACAACCTCAGCAACAAGAGGAAGCGAGTGTTCAAAGAGAACCCGTGCGGAAAAACAACCACAAACCACAGCCACCACCAAACCCCCCCACAACTGGTTAGTGCCAAGGCGCCAGCTGAGCCTGAGTTCACACCTGAAGATCCCATCACAGATCCCATACCATACAGGAACCACCCTCTTCCCCAGGGTGACTATGGCATCCCACCAATTCAAAAGCCAGTTTCTTCTTCCTGACTTTAAACAGTAGGTCCTTATACTGATGTATATCAGCGTGGCTCACGTGTCTCCTAGATTACAGGAAAACTTCGCAATCACTTCACAAGAGACTCGCTAACCACAGCAGTAAGGCTTCAGCACCTCTGCACTAGCATCACCGGCGACAGACAGACACCAGGAAGTTATTCCCAGCTCCTCATGAACCAGTATTCCTTGCACACATTCACAGGTCCTAAAGAATGGAAAGTCACTTCAATAAAGCTGCAAAGAGTAATGCATAGAAAGATGTATTGTGTTATAAGGCCTTTACAAGATTCAGAAGTTCACTTAAGCACTTTTCCTATCCACCGTAATTCCCACAGGCACATTCATCCCTCCTGTATTTTATGTTTTCTCTCTTCTGAATTTTTAAGAGTTAAATCAAGAAAATAAGTTTTATCGTCATTCCCCGGTTCACAGGTGAGCAGCACACACTGCAGGAGATGAGCAGCACCCCGAGCTCCCCCCTGCTGGCTGGCACCCCAACCTCTGCTGCCTGGGCTGCTGGGGTACGAGTGCACAGCTCCTCCCCGGACCTGCAAATAAACTGAACTTCTGCAGTTTTAATGCCCGTTGCTTACGTTCCATAAACAGTCTTCCCCACAAACAAGATCCACTAAAGATGTAGCTATAGCTCGTTATATGTGAAATTAGAAGAATTACAGAGCACACGTATTAGCAGATATAGAACAGACCAACACCATTAAACTCTGAAAGAAAGAGCTGGGCACTGTGCACTTTAAGAACAGTAAGCTCTTGCTTTTCTTTGCAGAATCCTAATAAACTCAGCCACAAGACCATTTGTTTCCTAAGTATTATTGCGACAAATAATGTATTTAATAATATTCCACAAGAATATTTCTTCGAAGGAGACAACAGCTGAGCTCATGCTCTTGCCAGGTTAGGCATGCCTAACGCTAAGCACCTGGCTGTTAAAACAGTGTATAAGCCATTACAAACACAAGGAACACACAACTGGCTTCACACTATGAAACCAGTTACAAAGTTCTAGATCGCTCACATTTAGCTTCAAATTTAAATCATAATTTGCAATAAAGTCCAAGCAACCTGTGTAAAACTCAAAACAGTCCCGAGTGTCCAGCTACATGCTATCAACTTTCAAACGGTTTCTCTAACACATTCTACTGTTCTTAGGAGATGTTTTGCCTGGAAGAAAACTCCCTATGTTTTCTCCTGAGTTTGTTAATGTATCTGGAATCCCAGCTCATTAGCCTCCTCTCTTCAGGTGCTTTTTCAATCCAGTGAAAGGAAAGTCACTGATGAAGTGCTAGCAGAAACCAGAGCCACCAAAAGACTAATTGAGTTGATATAATCAGAAATACTGTCTGAAGTCGAGACCATTCATCCAGGCTTTACTAGAAACTCTTGTTGCATTGTCACTTCCTACAGGGCTCTCATATTAGACATTCAACAGTGTTATCTTGTTTCAAAACATTAACAAGAGGACTTAAAGTGGTTATTTGGGACTATTTGCAGGCAGTTAAAGCTACGGCCCTTTATGGGAAAACTAGATTAAATGAATTGTTCTCTTATACCTCAAGACTATACTCCAGAACTCTAGCAAGTGTATAAGAACACTTCCTTTTAATCTAGACTAATTTTTCATAGATTCATAGGCTGGTTTGGGTCAGAAGCACCTTCAAGATCATTCCGTTTCCCCCCCACCATGGGCAGGGACACCTCCCAGCAGCCCAGGTTGCTCGGAGCCCCGTCCATCCCCAGCTGCTCTGGGCAGCCTGTGCCAGGGCCTCCCCTCCTGGGGAACAATCCCTTACATCTCACCTAAATTTCCCCTCTTTCAGCCTAAAGCCATCGCCCCTTGTCCTGTCACTATGTGCCCTGGCAAAAAGCCCCTCTCCAGCTTTCCGTGGGAGCCCTTTGGGCACTGGAGGCTGCTCGAAGGTCTCCCGGAGCCTCCTCTTCCCCAGCCGAACTCCCTCAGCCTGCTCCAGCCCCTGGGCTCACTCCAACACAGCCGTGTCCTTCTCATGTTATTGTTTTTAACAGCCTCATTTTGTTTTAAATCCAGCAAGCGACAAGCTGCTTTGTCAAACTCAAGCCACAAAATAGGGCAACTCTTCCCACAAATGTACTCGAGAAACAGATTCCACAGAAGCTGTCATTTAAATACAAAGCTAATTAAAAGTAATATCCATATTTCTTGGACATAACTACTGTGACCTGAAAAGGTTTCTCAGAAATCTATCTCCATCTGTTGAAAGAAAAACAGTAACAAGTAAAATAATAATAAAACCCCACAGTTCATCCTCCCCTCCCTTCATCTCCCCCCAGCTGCAGCCCCAGAGCATGTAGCCCGGGTCGCCCTGAGAACAGCCCCGCGCTCCCCTGGCACCGTGGCAAACCTCACCCCCCAGGATGCTGCCATTCCTCACCGCTGCGCCAGCGGGCGAGCCAAAGAACACAGGACAGCTACTCATCCACGAGCTGGGCTGGGCGTTTGTTTCTCAGCCTACATCTGTAAGGCTGGCTGAAGGATTAGGAACAAGTGAGCTCCAACAGCTATCTTATGTTGGAAAAACAAAACAAAGAGACAATCTGATCTGAATTACAACTCTGAGTTTTATTTTTAATTCACATCTTTACTAAGCCTATTATTCTGCAATTAAATCTTAAAATGCCTGTAGGTCTTAAACAGAAGTGCTTTGCCAATTGTATCAATATAGTATTACACAGAATGTAGCATTCTGTGCAGTGTTTGTTCACGTTTTGCAGTAAGTTACCAAAAATATTTTCCATTTCGGTTCAGTTAAAAGTTTATCAAAGCAAACATATTTTTAACACAAAAAACAGAAAAGGTCTATGCCTGTTTTCTTATCCATTTCACCTACCTTTACAGGTTAATTGAACTGACTTTGCTAAAAACCCGATACTGTGGTTTACTTCTGAAAATAATTCAACAATAAATCCACAGGGAACTAGAAAGTCATCTATAGTAGATCAGGAATAGTGCTGGTGTTCCAAAGACCTGGAATGCCAGCTGTAATTACACCTAAAAATAAGGCTAAGAAATGTCATCAGAATGCCATCAAACAGGAGCAAGTTAACTACTCTATACTGTATGTTCCCCAAACATATTTCTGTCCCAGACAGAGATGTGCATTTTGAAATACACAATTATATGCCCACCTACTCTTCCATATTATTTCAAGTTCTAATCAATCGCTACTTAGCAGATCACTGGCAGTCACCAGCTACCTCTAGAACTGCAAACCTACAAAGGACACTTTGGGGCTTTTTACCTTCCCAGGCACCAACACTACGCGACTTTTTGATATATTTGGACCCACATTGCTAGGATTTTTTCTTTTTAAATAAGTCTTTAATTCAATCTTGAAAATTACGCTCTATCACTTCAGTTTCGCAATTCTGACGAAGAGTGACACAACAGCTCTCAAGCACACGGTCACAGCGGGAGGCGGCTCGGCGTTACGCTGGATCAGCACTACAACCGCTCCAACCCCGTGCAGAGCAACGCGCAACGCGCATCGGGGTTATCCACACGACTTCAGCAAGAGATTCTTCAAAAATCGGTTTTGCCAGGTCAAACAATACACGCACTTTACAACAGCAATTCTAGAACACTATTTCAGCTCCTCAGCTGCTGAGCAGAGTGCGCATCCTCAGAACGGTGTCTTATGGTTGGTCAGCAGTCACGTACTGGATGTGAATTTTGTTCTTTTCAGGTATTTCCCCCCATATTTTTCTGGATTGAAGGATTAAGCAGTAGACTTAAACTGTAAAGGACGTTACAGGACCATAACCAAATTTAAATATTGTCATTATTTAACTGCCTGTTATACTGGAAGTGTCATATTAACAAAAATAATTGTCAGTTGATTGAATTTATGTATGAAAAATGTTTGGAAGGAAACTTGAAGGAACACCTATGTTAAAGCTTTAGAAACAGAAGGTCAAAACCACCGAAAAATCCAAACAAAAATTCAGACCCGCTCTTCAAATCATGAGAATGCTCTGTTAGTCCTCTAGCCATGTTCAAAGCTCGTTGAGCAAAAATGGCTCTAGACACTGGGCAGCAGAGCACGGCAGTCACCACCATCTCCAATCTCACTGTGTTGATGTACAAACTTGTGACAGTGACGTGCTGTGGTACTGGAAATTATCAATCATTAGTACCCATCCCAGCCTTGCTAGGGTGACGGAACCATGAAAAAGAGAAATTGCAGGTTTGTTGGAACAGCGTTAGCCATTCACAAGACTCCACTGCAAAAATGGCACGTTTGGCGTTAGAACTTTAACCCCGCCCCCACGGCTCTGGATGAACATGAGGGTCGGAGCTCCTCGGTTCAGCTTCCCCCAGCCCAGCTGAGAACCAAAAACTTCTACCATTACCCACTTAATAGACACCATCTGTTTCAAAATACATACACTCATTAATGACATCATCCTCTTAATAGATTGTGAAGACACTAGCATTTAAAGAAAGCAAACTGTTTATCCGATCTTTTTCTTCAAAAAAGAAGTGAATCCAGCACAAGACATTGTGCTTGAATGATGCCAACATTGTTTCCTTATGGAAGGAACAGTTGTTTATCTACAGGTAACCAGGCTAGATGTTTCTAACCGATTTTCTGCTAGTCTTAAAGGAGAATAAACTTAATACCTTCGCTTTAGCATTAGGCTACCTCCATGCAGAAAAATAAGGCAGAGGCAATCTACAGGAGGGGCAATGATGAGACCTGCCTAATTAAAGCAAAAGAACTTCAGATGTGTGGAGCACAATAGGAGCAATTAACAGAGATCCGAGTGGGAAGGTATAAATCTCAATCCCGAAGGCTGCTGTGCTCTCTCGGATGTAAACCAGCACAGCACACGCCATCAAAGCTGCTCCCTTGAGCCCCGGCTCAGAGGTGCTGCCCGCTGAGTCAGCAGCCAGCGCTGCCCACCAAGAGGTGCCTCGGAAAAGCGTATCAGCGCGACCTCCCCAACAACTGGGTGGAGAAAATTACAGGACACACGCTTGCTGCAGCACCACCTACAAACCTCAACCGCAATGGATTGTCCCGTAACTGGAAATACCTTTCCAAGACTGCAGCAACTAGGTACTGGTTAAAGATACCAGGTTAAGTTGTCCAGAATCAATGGAATCACCACCACAAAGATGTATTTATGACACTGACTTAGTCACACTCCCTATCCAAAAGTCTATAGGGAGCCAAGTGAAACTGCGGGGCTCTCTCAGAAGCAGAACCAGTAAGGGGGAAATGGCAAAAGTACTTCCAAATGCACTAGCTAATAAGCACTTTGAATTCATAATGTTGATTTTTTTAATAGAGTTATGCATGCATCAGTGCACTCAATGCTGCTTAGTATGACAAAGCTGTGCACACACGCCTTGCTTTGAGGAGGACTCTATGTTTATGGTGCTGGTGAAATACATCACAGCACATATTATGTTGTAAGTAACACTTTTCTTTGAAATTTCCTTACCAGTACAGGCCAGCATAGGTGGTTTCATGACAGTGAACTAGAAGCAAGATAGCCTAAGTCACACCTATCTGATCCCCTAAACTGAGAGCATGAGGTTAAAAAGAAAGAAGAATGAGCTTTCAAACATGCTGAAGGAGACAAGCATTGCCTCATTCAAGTCCTGCCCCAATGAGTACTAAGAAAAAGCTCTTTAGCAACTAAATTAGATATACACATCGGCTGGGGCCAACCCTGCAGTACCTAGCACATTCACCAGGTTAGAGCTAAGTTATTCATCAGATAAAAATCATGGTTCTTTCAAATGTTTCTAATACATAATTCTCACCAGTAGGTCTCAGAACATGGTAGGAATGAGGAAAAACACTGTTCTAAAATAACTAGTACAAGGAAAACAGACATTGAACTCAACCTAAACTCAGGGCACCACAAGGAGGCCGACCCAGCAGAGCTGCAGCCTGAACCGCACCACACTGCCAGAACGGCACCAGGACCGTGTGTGCTCCCGCTGCCTTGGACACCGTGCAGAGCAAGAATTCCGAAGAAATACCTTCATGTACTTGAAAACTAGTTTTATACAGGTCAGGATTATGTCTTAGTGTAAATGTCTTTTTTGAAAAACTTAAATGGAACCTACACTGTCAGGCAGATCAAAAGCCAATGTGCCATCACCCATTAATAAACACCTGTGCTCCCAACACCCAGAAGCCACATTAGGAGCCCCACTCCCCTTGTGTCAGGTCATAAAGTAGCTCCTGAGAAAGCCATTCAACCCAGGTAAGGCTTCATCAACCCAACGCATTTGTTAGCAGACGGGCTGTTCTGCCAATGATATTTATGCTCTTATAGAAAGGAGAAAGAGGAGACCAGTTGTAACTTCATCTCCATGTAGAGACTACATAACTGACTCCTCTATAATAAACCTCTCAGGAGAAACCCAAAACCATTTTGATTATCACACATGGCTCTGATACTTGGGAAATATCTTCAATTGCCATCACAGATTACATGTTATAGGCTGGAAACTCCTCCGCATCCTATACGAAATGTAAAATTCTTGTTTACTAACAATAATTACAGATTTTTATTATCCTCTTGATTTCTTAAATTCAGGCCCGAGCAGTTCTTATTTTCAGGCTGACAAGCATTTCAGTCTTCACAACCACTTGAGCAGCCTTCCCACAGTCTCCACCTTTGGTTCAGAGAACAGGCCTGAGGTTCAGACAAGTAGGGAAAGCTGACTGAAACAAAACTGCTCAGGAGCTGCTCCCCTTCACACTGCAGTAATTGCAGCCACTCTAGTTCATGAATGCCAGAAGCAGCTACAGAGTACATTGATTTACAGGTTGTAAATGAACTTTGTAACAAACATATGCAGTACATTTCTGAGATATAGGGCAATGGGGGTTTTCCAGTTGTTGTTTGCCCAGAATATTTTACAAGAAGGTACAAACACACTATAATTAGCACTGATGGGAGTTGGCTAGAGAGTTCTTGAAGAAAGACAAGGTTGGAGCATTAGGCAAGACAGTCAACAGATGTCAATTCAATAGTTGTCCCAACGATAGCAAGGAGGATAGACAAAAAAGTTGAGAGCAGACAGAGCAAAACCAAGCATGGGGAACAGTGCGGGCAGAACAGTCGGTGGCACACGCGAGACAGACCCTGCGTGCAGCCATCAAGGTATTAATGCCTTTGCTTTTGTCCAACAGGAACTAACGAGTTACTCCTGTACAGAAAGTAACTGCCATCATTTCAAGGAGAAAAATCAACCAAACTTGTAAGGAGGCAAGTGTTTGGTTGGGTTCTTCATTGCTCTTAGCCCAGATCCATTTTTAGACACAGGCATTGAGTGAACACATCCACTAAATCCTGTAACATCTACTCTAAGTAAATGAACTACATCTTATAAAAATGCCACTACCCTTTAACTTAATTTTGGGCCAATTAAAACCAAACACAGTCTCATCTGTGGCCGTGTGCCATCAAAAACTGGGCTCCAGAAATGAGACAGGCCCAAAAAAAAGCAAAACCTTCACCTGCTTTATGGCCCATGTTGTACCTGCTCTGAGCAGCACTGATTTGAGGCGGAATGTCCTCAGCCCCACCTGGAACAGGGCAGCACGGCCCCCGCAGCCCCCACGGTGCTCCATCCACCCCACTGTGCTCCCCAAGGCCTTTGTTCAACGCTCCCACACAACTCGGACACCGGGCATCAGCAGCACCCCAGAAGCAGCACCATAACGCTCCCACAGAGCCATGTTGTCCAAAAGGGCTTCTTGAGGTGTTATTTTGAATGAACTCAGCACAATGAGGGCAATGCAATTAAGGCCGTATAGTAATGGAAGTTACTCTACTGGGGGCACCAGAGAAAGCAGGTATTGTCTTCTTGTGTGCCCACCCGTAACCCGCTCTAACCAAGAAGTTATATGAACAAATAACAGCACTAAGCAACAATACGGGGGGTTCTCTGTATTTCAGAGAATCTTGTGTGTAAAATACCGGCACAAAAATTAGAATTCCTATCTATAAGTGTAAATTAAATAAGTTCAACAAGTGAATATGGGAGTCGATAAATCAAAAGGGTTATCAGACAAAAAAAAAAAAAAATCTGGCTTTGCACCAGTGACTGGTCACTTCTCACTGTCAGACTCATCAAGATCCACCCTGCAGAAAAATCAGCCTCTAAACAGAATGCAAGATTTGTTTCATTTCAGAAGGTTCCTGCACCATTAGATTCTTCCCCAAAGAAGAGACTTCATTGTTACGGCAATTAGTATTCCTCCACCCCAGCAAAACGCGAGCAAAGGAAAAAAAGCTCTGAAAGGGTAATCTAGCCATTTCGCAGCTTTGCCTCCTTACTCCACCCAGTCTCTTCCCTGCTCAATGGCCGCACACAGCATCCACAAACATGGTTATATCAAAGGAAACACACAAAAAGGAGATCCCTAACAGCGACCTAGAAATTTGCAATAAATCTTTCTGTTTGAAAATATTTTCTTTGTTTAGTTCCCTAACATAATTTTCCTGTATAACAAAATGACTCTAAGGGCAAATAGCATTTTGATAGCAGACCCTCCCTCTTCCAAAAACCAGCCAAATGCTGCACAATCATTTACGAAATGATCATCACTGAACACAGGCTCTTTAACCCCCATCTCACTAATACTATATAAACAATATTGTCATAGGAATATATACTTAAAAGAATCTCCACATAAATGCATAATACAGCCAGGTCAATACGCCCAAACATTTATTTATAATAAAATAATGTCTCTTAAAGATTTTTAATATAGCCTAGATCAACCTTCCAGCATCCCCTGGTTAGGTAATTCATTCTGAATTGACTTGACCTGCAACAACCAAGCCCTCTGCTGCAGCACTACCAGCAACGAAATTTTACCAGTGATACCATAGCAAAGAAAGGGAAGGTGTCACATTATTATTGGTTTTAAAGGTCAAGTTTAACTGCACCCACCTGAAACCAAAAGAAAAAAAGGAAGAAAAATCTCACACAGAAGTGGGTAAACCCTGAACTTTTTCAGGGAGGCACCACTCCCACCCCCCAACTTCCATCCAAAGCTCTGCCTGCGTATAGCCTCCTGCTGAAACAAAACCTCCAGAGCAGCAACAAATAGAGCATTTTAGCGCACGAGACTGCCATGAAAAGGTTCTCAGGGGAAGTCTGTGTGTCTGTAGCCACCCAGGCAGCGATGTGACCCCAAGAAAGAGCGATTCCACCTCCCTCCCCCGTTCTCACTGCAGCTGGCTCTGAAGGGCTGAGCCACCTCCTATCAACGCTCTCCCTGCCAGATCGCTGCATGAAAACTGGCTGGATGGGAAACCAATTCCTCAAATAACACCTGCTCCCTTTCCCCGCATCATCAATTCCCGTTTTGTTCGCGGTGCCCCAGCGAGCCGGGCCCGCCCGCCGGCCCCGGGAGAGGGACGCTCGGGACCCTCCCAGCAAACACAGCGGCCTCCTCGCCCCGCGCGGTCTTCACGCGCCCGGCCCGCCGCCGGTATCTTGCCAAGTCACCAGCAGCGTGAGGCGGCCTGAGGCCGCGCAGGCCGGGGGCCGGAGCCCAGCGGGGCTCCCTCCCCTCCCCGCCCGCTCCGTTGTCTGGCCCGCTCCTCCCGCGCCCTGTTTTCCTGCTAAGTCACCGGCAGCGAGGACGGCGCCGAAGCCCAGGAAGGGCCAGGGCCGAGGCGAGGGAACCGCGGCCCCCACCGCCCCCCGCCGGGCCGCAGGGACCGGCCCCCGCCCGCCGCCCCCCCGCCTCCTCCCGCCGCCTCCTCACCAACGGGCGCGGCCGCCATTTTGAGAGCGAGCTGGAGGGAAGGAGGGAGGGGGCAGCAGAGGGAGCGGAGGGCGGGGAGCGGCGGAGAGGAGGGGGAGCGGAGCGGAGCACCGCGCCGGCCGCACGGCCCGCCGGGCCCCGCCGCCGCCCGGACAGCCCCCCGCGGCGGGCGACGGAGGCCGGGGGACGGGAGGGAGGCCGGCAGGAAGGGGAGGCGCGGCCCCGGCCTTACCCGAGCCGCCGCCGGCGCCGCCGCTTCGCTGTGCTCCGTGGGGCCGGCGCCGCCCGCCTCTCCCATTCAGCGCAGCGCCGGGGCGGGGCGCGGGGGTCCCGGGGGCTCGCGCCGCTCGCGCCGCTCGCTCCGCGCTCTGTCAGTGGCGCCCGGGCCGCCGGGAGGGAGGAGGGAGCGGCGCGGCCCGCGGCGGCACTGCGCAGGCGCGCGGCGGGGGCGGGGCCGCCCGCCCGCCGCCATCTTGGGAGGCTGAGGCGCAGGGCGCGTGTCCCGGCCTGCCCCGCGCCGCCGCCTCCCGGCGTGCCCCGCGCGCCCGCCGCGGCCTGCGCGACACCGGGGACACCGGCCCGGGAGCACCGGGAACAGCGGCCCCGGGGCCTCCTCCCGCAGCCGCTAGAGTGCCTTGCACGTGCCCTTTCCGGGCGCACACGCTCCTCGCGCTGCCCAGTCTCCCCGCGCCCCTGTCACACGCACCTCCCGGGGCCTCTGCCCTTCACCAGCCGTTCAGTCAGCGCGAAGGCTGCGTTAGCGATGCTGTGAATGGCAATGAAAGAGCTGCAGATGTCAGCGGAGAGGCCGGCGCTGCTGCAGCGGCTCTGGAGGGGAACAGGCAGAGCCAGTGGGTGTGTGCTGCTGCGGGCTGCGGAGCAGCCGGGGCCGCGGGAGCCGCGGTGTGTGAGGGGTCACGGAGCCCGCGGTGTCTGAGGGGTCACGGTGCCCGCAGTGTCTGAGGGGTCACGGAGCCCGCGGTGTGTGAGGGGTCACGGTGCCCGCGGTGTGTGAGGGGTCACGGTGCCCGCGGTGTGTGAGGGGTCACGGTGCCCGCGGTGTGTGAGGGGTCACGGTGCCCGCGGTGTCTGAGGGGCCGCGGGGCCGGGCGGCTCCCCCTCCCCGTGCGCGGTGTCCGGAGGCGCCTCCGCAGCGCGTCCTGGCCGAGCGGAGCCCACTCGCGGGGCAGCGCAGCGCTCGTGAGCACCCGCGGGCCGGGGCCTGCGGGTGAAAGCGGCTCCCGGGGCATCGCCGCCTTTGCCTCCGCGTGACTGGAGATCCAGGGACTCCCAATCCTGATGCATCGAGCACTTTGGGATGCGTACTTCAGTGATAGTGAGCACCTACACAAGAAATCAAATCCATTTCACAGAGATAAATGAATTTTCCCATCACTTTCATGACACAGCCAGCCTTCCTTGTATCATTGCTTGATACTGGGGTGGAGAGAAACCCCAGCTCCCAGCACGCTGAACGACGAGGAGTCTCAGGGCCAATGTCTCCACACATTTGAACAGAAAATGCAACTCAGTTTTAGGCCAGGAATAAATTCTGGTGACACAAATGCTGTCGTAACTAGGTGCCTAAGCACATACCAAGGGAAAATTAACCTCTGTGCCGTGCCGTTCAATTTGGTGAGTCAGTGGGCATGTCTACCTGTGCCATTAACCCTGTCATTGGAATAAATCACCACAAGTGAGAATTTTCTTATCCTTGCGTTCTCCAGTAAATAGTGACTTCTCTGTGGCTCACGCAAGACTTGCCTCTAAAGCTGCAAAATCACCCACGTTATTGTTCTTAGAGAAAGAAGTACATGCAAAAGTTTCTGCCATGGTATATTTTTTAATTTTAACATCACTTGGTGTTTAAATTAAAAGATATTGAAAAAAATGTTATTATTCACAAACAAAACAAAGAAAATGCCTATATGTGGGAAAAAGTTGTGTTCCCAATGCAAAGCGTAGCACAAGAGCACTCGGATCTCTTCTAAACGTAGACTCCGATTTTAGAAATCCTACTTCCAGTACTCCCGCGGCCTTTGCTCCGTATTATCAGCACAGGCAAAGGGCAGCGGGCAGCGGGATCCCCATCCTGACCTTCTTAATAGCGCTGAAAGGAAGAGAAGGTAAACAAATCTGGTCTCCCATTTGTTTCAGTGTGGAGAACCTTGGCCTTGTGTAAAGCCTTCACCCTTTACAGGAGAATTTTTACTGAAGCGAACCCCTTTTCAAATTCATTATAAAGAAAGAGAAAATGGAATTTTCAGCAAGTCTTCAGCTTCACTACTAGAAGTTCACATGCCTGTATTTATTCCAGTTTGCTTCTCAACGGGCCATCCTGCGCAGGTTATAGTTTAGGCTGCTGACAACCACCATGTTCTCTTTCTGTACTTTGATTCTATAGCCTGTATATCCATGGCTGTTATCTTCACATGGTTCCTTCTTTAAACTCACACGTTAGTCCAGCAAGTGCTTTTCCCGGAGCGCGGGGATGAAAGTCCAGGCTCACGCGGCACGTCGCGGATCAGCTGCTCTCACTGCTGTGCCCCGTGGAAACCTCCCTGTTGAGCTGCAGCCCGCCCGCCCTTCGCCTCGCTCGCTTATTAACTCACCGTTGAGCTGCCCGACATTTTGCATCGTGGTGAGGGGACAGGTGGTGTCTGGGGTGCCTCCCGTTCCACCTGCTCTGTCCCCGCCCGCACAGCACCGTTATCCTGCCTTGTGATGCTGTGGAAACAAGTGCTGCGTATAACCACCTTGACAGTTTTAACAGGAGTATTAATTGCAGGTGTTTATTCCTGTACAAGAAGATGTTTTCTGTTCCCAAATTTTAAAAATATATGAGAATTGCATTTATTCAAAGGATGAATATACTTATTTTTAAAAAGTTTAATATTTTCAGCAAATTATTCCTTATACCTTCAAGATGCTTTTATGGGTTAAAGAGAACACCAGTGTACATCCTGATTATAAGTATAGTAAAGCAACACAGAGATAATAAAAGATCTACCTTCCAATTTAATTTGGCATGCGCTTTTGCATGCAAAAGATGCAGTTTTCATGCTAATTTAGAGGTGTATTACAGCTGAACATGCAGATTAGGTCATCATAGACTCCTGTAGCTAACTAGAATAATTGCGTGCATAAGTACCTGCTTTGCATGGAAAACTGCTGCAAATGGACATGGAGATATTTTAGATCAGATAAATCATCCATCAATCACACAGAGATGTCTCTAAGCATATTGCAACGGCAATTAAGCAAAGTTTGATGTACTCTAAGGGGAAGCCTCTGTTGTACCTCAGCATCACCTTTTCATTCTCACCTGGAACCTGAAGAAATCACACTTCAGACTGAGATGAAGTATACAGATTGTTAGAAGTAGCAGCGTAAAGTTACTTCACAAATGTGTGCATCGAAGTGAAAAAAAGCAACTAGAACGTAAGAGTCCGTCAGCATAAGGGTGGGGAAAGTAGTCAGAAGCATGTTGGCTTGAGGGAGTAGCGGTAAAGAAGGGGAGCACAAACTAGCATCAACGAATTCTTAATCTGCGGTTATCCCCAATTTGGATTAAACTGCCTTCTGGAGGGGTTTGTAAGGCCCTTTTGGTATTGAAGCATTTACCTTTGGTCACAGCATTTCTCCTTCTAATGGGTTTATGCTTTAGAAAAGACTGAGATAAACATTTTTGGCCAGGTATATAAATGGAATTGCTGCTGAGTCAAAAGCGTAGTTAAAAACAAAGCAAATATGTCGCTTTGTAAATTCTTTAAATACCATTACTAATTATAGTAATGTGTAATCATGTGTGTTGTTACTGCTGACACTGTCCACCCGCCTTCTAAATTCCTTTCACTATATTCCTTTTCACTTGAAGTAACAAAGCACCGCCAGCAATGCTAAATGACATTGTTAGCAATGTTAAATGACATTGTTTGCATTTTATATAATCATCATACAGCAAAGGGGAGTTTCATTGCACTCAATCTACTATTGAAAGATGTTCTCATGTTATTTTTCATGCTTTTATAATTTTGTTGTTCAGATATAACACATAGAAGTCTGCAATTTGCTTCTGGGTTGAGAAGCAAATCCTCTAAATCATTTTCAGCCATACATATTAGTTTGTTGTTGCAGAATCACCAGAAGAAGCTCTTACAAGTTCTGCTTTCACAGCAGAAATCTGTTGCTCAAGATACTGTGAAAAAAATAGGGAAATGCAGCTTCTGCCCCGAGGATGCTGCGGCATCCACATACAGCTTCGGTGGTACGAGTCTCTTTGTTCAGCTGATCCATGAACGTGAGACAGATGTTATTCATCATGCCACTGCCACTGTAGACGTGGGGAAAGGAAAAAGCTGTATCGGGACTGTAACTTGTGGCTACTTTAAAGGGAATTTCTCCCGGTGACTGGCTGAGCACCGCGTGTCCCGCAGGCCCCGTGTCCCATCCCGCTGACCCCTGTCCCGTCCCGCTGACCCCTGTCCCGTCCCGCTGACCCCTGTCCTGTCCCGCTGGCCCCGTGTCCCATCCCACTGACCCCGTGTCCCGTCCCGCTGACCCCATGTCCCGTCCTGCAGGCCCCGTGTCCCGTCCCGCTGACCCCCTGTCCCGTCCCGCTGACCCCATGTCCCATCCCGCTGACCCCGTGTCCCATCCCACAGGCCCCGCTGAGCCGAGGCGGCCGAGGTGCTTCCCAGCGAGATGGACTTTGCGCTGGAGTGATCAACAGGCAGAGAGGGGACATGGATGACACACAGGCTGAGGTACGTGGGGAGCCCGGGCGGGGGCTGCTTGTCCTCTGAACAAAAATACCATCCTGAACAGAAATACCTCTTAAAGGCAAAATTAATGCTCTTTTCCCAATGTACCACCCATTTTGCTAATAAAACTGTTCCAACCTTCAATAAACTGACAGTCTATTCCCCCGTTAAAATTGGGAACTTTTTACAAAAATTAGAGCTATTTAGAATTGCAAATGCCATACTGATGCTTCATTTTCTAAATTTTGGAATATTTATTATTACCAGAAAATTCACATTCTCTTTTAGATTAGAAAATTCATGACTATTGTTCTCAGGAACATCATGAATGCTATTGGTCTAATGAGGCAGCTCCGGAGCTGCGATAGCTGTGTGCTAAGGCTGCTGTCGACTTCTAAAAGGACAGCCCGGGTTCCTTTCTGATGGGAAGGAATATTGCAGCTTCCCTGGCCCTTCGTGCCTGATGATTCACGGACGTAAGAATGTACCATGAGCAACCCATGCACAGATACTCACACGCCCTAATCAAATTATACGTTTGACACATTCTTAAAATGAAACTTTCTGAATGCAATTACACGTGTTAGTTGTGCTGTGATTCATATTCTGCTGGCTGGCAATGAAATGCTGCAGTGGGTCTGGGCTGCTCTTTGCTCTGCTCACCACGGCTCCTGCGCGGGAGAGCAGCCGTACCTACCACTGTGTCCCCTGGTGGAGAGGGACCGCTTAGAGATACCACTTAGCAGGTATTTTCTAGTGAAAGTACTGAAAATTGTAAATAGGAGAAAAAAAACAAGATTTAAAACTTTTGCCAGACAGCAAATACCCAGAAAGAAGAGAAAGTGGGGCGGAGTGCTCGCTGTCAGCCCAGGTACCACACTGCTGCTGCCCAGCTGGAACTTCAGCAGGTGACAGAAGCAGTAAAATGATTCATTCTGTAGTACACGAACACGTGTGTTGCTTTAGTTAATCCCTTCTAGCTGAAACTATAGTTCTGAATAGTGAGGAAGATGCTAGAAAGAAGGAATCTCTGTTCATTTTTGGAAAAGTTACAAGTTACTGACACTGAAATACTGTGATGTTGTCCTGTGCTTTGTTCTCTCGGCAACTCCTTTTGGGCAAATCATTTAACCTCTTTTAAGTACTTCTCAAAACATTGAAATGCCAGCATTTTTAGTTCTTGTTGATGAACTTTGGTTATATTTATGCTTCAATAAATGCCACAAAAATAATACTGACAAGTATTGGAAAAATTCTCTTCCGAAGCGGTGGTGAAGGCCTGGGTGGCTGTGGCAGAGTTAACGGTCCGACTGGTCTGCGGTGCTCAGAGCAGACGAGGCGCGTCCCGCTCCGCGGGCTCAGGTGCCTTCTCACACCTTGGCGACACTTCTGTTATTTGTTCCCAGTGTAATTGGCTCTCCGTAACCTTATTATATTTATATATAACTAGAAAAAGATTAATTTCGGGATGTGACACTTTTTGGCCAGGTTAGAAAGCATGCTTAATTAAAAATGCTTTGGAAAGGATTAATTGTCCCCAACTCTCTACTGTATTTTCCATATTCATTCAAAATGGGAAACTCTAAGCAAATTTCATTAAATTAATGTGTGTTCCCTAAAAAAGTGTTCTTAATGGACGTAAAAGCTACTCACTGTATCCCAAGACCAGCTTAAAAACATTGCAGAACCTCATCGTGGTACATCTGAAATTGAACAGGAAGTTTCAGTACTTGTGATACATTTTTCTTTAGGATCTTGAAGTAATAAAATTACTTTTCATAGTGTAACGCAGGGTGTTTCACTGCGTGATGCTGACAGTGCTCCAGAATTCGTTACTGATGTGTATCTGTGCACTTCGTTCTTCATTTTCCATGGACCTGCTCCTCGTGGAGTCATTTACATATATGCAAAATGAGTGTTAAATAATCAAATCAGAGTTGTGGCCTTTCTCACTGAGGTTTTACAAGTGCTAACGGTGGAACGGGGTGCAGGGCAAGGGGAGAGTGTAGCCTTCAGCCATGAACCTGATTTCACGGTATTATGGTCCAGTTCTTTGTTTTGATGTTATTCTTAATTTTTGTCAGTATTTTTACTAATTAAAAAACACCCAACAAACTAAACCATTCAAAATTTTTGTGAAACTTATCAGCTAATGATCTGGAGTGCTGAGAATGATGGTGAGAGCAGGACGGGCGAATAATTTACCGAAATCGGAGGAGAAGGCGAGAAGCTCGTTTTCTTCTCATTTAGCAATTAAGGCAGGAGCCTCTTGGTGCATCGTGGTGGGCACAGGGAGGCGAAGAGCAGCAGGGCCACGAGGTGGGTGTTCATGGGCGCACGGGTTGTGATGGAGCTCAGGAGCCGTTACGGCCGGTGCGGCGGGGAGGAAATGCCGCGGCAGGTTGGCCATGGCCAGGAGGCTGCAGCCCTGGTATTAGCCAGGTGGCCAGTTCCCCAGCTGCCGAGCCAGCTGATCCGCGGTGGAGCCAGACAGGGTGCCAGGTGGCCAGAGCCACCGCTCTGCATCCAATTAGCGGGGACGCTGATTGGAGCCGAGGGGAGCGGCAGCGGGAGGGGAGCGGCGCACAGCCCCCGGCCCCACGCAGCCCGGCTGCCTCACCGCGCTCGAGAAAGCTGCATTTTGTGAGCCTTTGGGTTGTTTTTTTAAGCAATAGAGCTGTGTTGATCTCCAGCGTGCCATGTCATACGTGGTGGGTCTGTCCATCCCAGAAACTGCCCGGTTTCCTGAACCTCTGGAGGACATCTGGGTGTTAACCCAGCCCGGGGCCGCTGGCCCGTGTCTGGAACGGGTGGATCGCACCTGGCTATACCTGGATTACTTGACAAGAAACGATCCTCCACTTGGTCCTCATCAAGAATTTCGGATATAAGGGCAGTTTTCAGACTGTTTTTCATACTGTTTCAACATCTAATAGACTCAATTGTCCTTTAGAGGGTCTTTCGTGTCAATGGATTTTGTAAGATTATTTTATTACACACACATTACTTAGGGGGTCTGCTTTTCCCACCCTTTAAATCTGTCACCAGTTTTCCATAGGCTTAAATGGAAGTATGGAATTCAATGTTTCTCATGATTACGTGGCTACACTGACGCGTTTCCTGAGACAGCTCTGAGGTGCAGCGGGTCTGGGCGGGGGGCGCCGCGGAGCCTCGCCGCTCTGCCACGGAGCAAAGCCAAAGCCTGAATGTGTTTGGAGTCTTTTCCACTCCTTAGAAATCAAGTTGAGACACATAATAGAGAAAATTTGTCAGTTTTATACACCTGTTTTGGATAAATACAGGTCATCAATTTGTAGTGTCATGCATAAGAACTAAGGTATTAAAAAAATCAGGAAAAGGGGAGTATTTAAAAATTGAGCTCTCTTAGGCCTCTCTCCCAGGCTGAAAAGAGCGTTCCACCTTCAGGCTGGGCACGATAAACACTTTGGAGCGGAGCAGGCCGACCGGCCGCCGCGAGATAATAGTTTATAGGAACAGAGCTATAAATACCCGCGGTTCGGCTGCGGCCCCGCGGACCGGGCGGCTCGGGAGGGCGCTCGCGGGCTGAGGCTGCGAATCACACTGGTACAAACGCCGTTCCACAGCCCGGGTACCAGATGTGTCACATCTGGCTGCTTCGTTACACACCAGGGCGAGATCTGCGCGTGGCAATGATGAGCTGCGTGGGACAGAGGTTGTTCAGAGAGAGGTGGTGGTGATCTCACCCGACAGACGAAATGAAAAACCTCAGAGCTCACTTCAAGCTCTCAAAGGTTTGATTTGGTTAATTCGTGTAGTACTTCTCTGTGTTAGGTTTCTCAGTGATAAGATGGGAACAGCCGTTCTGATGCGTAACTCCTGGAAACCAGTGCGATACCGCAGCGTTTTGGATGGAGGGGCCGGTCACTGATGCGTCACAATCCTGAGCAGACCCAGCGCAGCCCTGTGACCTCGTGTTGGCCTCTCTCGCCAGTTTCCATAGATGCACAATGGAGCTAACAGTGCTTAATTATCCACTTTACTAAATGGTGTTAAGGCTAGGGACAGTATGACTGTGTAATTACTCTTTGTAATGAGTCCTGAAAATAAGTGACTAAGAACCAGTAAATTGCAAAGCTGCTGTGTAAACTGCGTGGACAGGGTGGGACGGGGAGCGTGTCCAGAGGGTTGTGCAGTGCATGCAGCTGCAGCGGGTCACGCTGTCCCTGCAGCCCTGGACACCCTGCAGCGGGTCCCTGTCCCTGCAGCGTGTCCCTGTGTCCCTGCAGCGGGTCCCTGTGTCCCTGCAGCGGGTCCCTGTCCCTGCAGGGAGTCCCTGTCCCTGCAGCATGTCCCTGTGTCCCTGCAGCGTGTCCCTGTGTCCCTGCAGCGGGTCCCTGTCCCTGCAGCGTGTCCCTGTGTCCCTGCAGCGTGTCCCTGTGTCCCTGCAGCGGGTCCCTGTCCCTGCAGCGGGTCCCTGTCCCTGCAGCGTGTCCCTGTGTCCCTGCAGCGGGTCCCTGTCCCTGCAGCATGTCCCTGTGTCCCTGCAGCGTGTCCCTGTCCCTGCGCCCGCGCGCCCGGTGCGTGCAGCAGCGCTGCGCCGCCTCGCCCGGATTCCAGCAGCTCGTGGCTCTTGCGCAAGGCTGCAGTCCAGCGATGGCTGAGCACCATGCCAAGCTCTTTGCATCATCCGCTCTCCTCCCCCTCTCTCCACCGCAGCTGTGATAGTAACAATTATGCTGGGAGGAGTGTGTCTCTCTGTGGCATTTCTACCCATTTGATCCCTCTCACACAATCACAGGGAGGTGGGGTTTCTGTCTTGCTTACGTGTCTGTGTTTTTAAACCAGCCTCTCCTTGTGATGCGTGTCTGCAGTCGACATGCACCGGCCGGTCTGCGCCCTGCGCGGCGACTCCGCATCAGACCGCGGCAGCTCGCGGCTTGCAGGCTGCCCGCGGCTCCGCACCCGCCAGGTCCAGACGGCGCTGGCCCCGGTGCTCCCGCCGCGCAGCTCCACGCTGACCAGGAGTAGGGAATTGTTCCTTCAGTGCGAAGGGACGCGGAGAGAGAAAAGGCCTCGCTGGGTCAGGTGTCTGCGGGTCGGCGGCAGGACACGGGCTGGCCGCAGCGTGGTCACGGCCGAGCGGCGCGGCACCGAGCGCGGCCCGCGCCGGAGCTGCTGCGGTGAGGGACACGGCGCAGCCACCGCACACCTGGGGACACCCCAGCCCTGGCCAGGGCACAGTGAGCAAGCCCAGCAATTTTAGTCCCTGAAATCGATTCATTTTGAAAAGCAACTTAAAACATGTTTTTGCTTGCTGGCCACGTCCAGAAATGCTTCACCATCTTTGTCGTGTCCTCAGATTTTTGTAAAATATAAAAACCGAGGACTTTGTCCCTTTCTAACACAACTCCATCATTTTGGACCAGAAGAAGGATGTTTCCATGTCAGCTCCCGCGGGCAGTTAATGAATGCTGTGGCACGCGTGGATGAGGCAGCACCCGCCAGAGGAAGAGGAGCAGGCAGAGAAAACAGTGATCAGCTTTACATATTTCCAAAAAAAGTCCCAGATAGGTCCTCCCCCAGAGATTTTTTTCTATTTTATTTAATTCTTCAACCTCTATTCGTGTTTCCACAGTATCATCAGGCGGTATTTACATTTGTTTGTTTGATATTAGAGTGTTGATGAACAACATGTGAAAGAACCAAACCCAAATTACTTCAACGTTATTATCACTTTGTCATTAGTGTAATTTGGAGCTTGTTTATCAACAATCTCACATTCTGAGATGCTGGTTCAAAGTCTGCTGAAGGAACACGCACCTGGAGCCACGTCTGTGGTTGAGTCCAGCGGGCTGCCAGCACGGGGGTCACCGCGTCCTGTCCCCAAATGCCTGTGACACCACAGAAATTTGTGGTTATTTTGGTGGGGTTTTCGTTGTTGCTGTTATGTTTGGTTTGATTTTTATGTGTTTGTTTGGGTTTGGTTTTTACCCCAGACAGGAACGGCCGTGCCCATCGGCATCCCCAGCGCTGCCCCAGGGACACGCTGCAGGGACAGCGACCGGCTGCAGGGACACAGGGACACGCTGCAGGGACAGCGACTTCCATAGCATCAAATGATTCCTGCAACACTCTGAAAGGGCAGCGATCCTCATCATTTTAATAGCGCTTATCTGGGAATATTAGTGAGTGTTTCCTCCCAGCACCCCGAGGAATGAGCAGCCCCTGGGCAACCCAGTTGTTTGGAAACAGCCCATTGTAGCTGTGGTGCGTGGGGGGAGCGCACGACGGGGGCGCCCGCTCCCGCTCCCGCTCCCGCTCCGCCGTGCGCGCACACGAGCCCCGTCCCGCCCGGCTCCCGCCTTGTCTGAGGAGATCCGGCCAAGCACCAGGCAGGGCAGGCTGGGAGAGCTGCAGTGCTGCAGGCGACAGACCCCAAAGTGCTTTGCATTTGTTGTTGTTGCATTTGGAGACACGGACTGGGTAATCTAATACGCCTTTTATGTCTTATCTTACATTGTTTCTACAAGATTGTTTAGTGAGCATGCCACCTCTAGGCATTATTGAATAAAAGCATCAAAAATGGAACCTTAGGCTGCTTCGTAAGGAACAGAAGAGCGCAGGTCACGCTCACAGCGGACCCAGGGCCGCCCGTCCGGCGAGCACCAACAGCCGTGGTTTACTGCTCCCAGTTACCCGGACCGGGGACGCCGTCCGCCAAAGGCACACGGTGCTTACCTTGCTTATTTAAGACTTTACATGTGAGCGTATGGTAGAAATACAAGGAGGAGTTCGGAAATATTGGTGGAAAATAATACACATTTGCTTATCCCTATTGTCTTATTTACAGATGTGTGCAGCCGTAAATGACATCTAAATGTGTTTGTTTACATCCATATTGCATCTTACATCTGTTAATTACCAGGTTAAAATATCCCTGCCTCTGCCCATTGCCTGAGCAATTGTAGAGGGGTTTTTGGCTCACTAATTAATATAGATTTTTTAATCTATTGAGAACAGGGCTGAAAGTGGACTTAGGAACATTGCCCTGTGGTTGGTGTTTTTGTTGTTGGCCTTCAGTGAATACCATCCACACGGTTTCAGTGCTTTCTATACCTTGCCGTGTCTGCTAAGTAGAATACAAAATGATATATAAATATATATATATACAGTTAAATCTAGTTTTACAGCACTTTGGGGAAGATGGGGCCAACTCTGACCCAGTTTTTCACTGAAGTGATTAGCAGTTCTATATGCCTCAAACTGAAATACATTAGAAGGTGCTGCCTCGTTAAAGTTTTCTCTCTGGTGATCAGGTTTCTTTGCGAAGTCCGTGGTTAACCACTCAAAAATAGATTCGCTGACACTCACTAGGTAATTCCTGAATATTTAGGGCAGTCGTTCTTCTCATTTCTAGTTTTCAGGTTTGGGGACGGAACCTGGTGCAGGTAGTTACCGATTTGAACTCACTTTGTTTCCACTAATGTTAGTGCAGATTTTGCCATGGGCCTCAGTGGGCAGAGCATTTTGTAAGGGCTTTGTCTGGACTGACCCTGGGGAGGCGCGCGGACGGAGCGCTCCGGCGTGGCGCTCACCGCTGGGCACGCGGACGGAGCGCTCCAGCGTGCC